>JAOSYY010000012.1:13676716-13696888 GCA_025727935.1 Hebomoia glaucippe | reverse complement strand
AATATTATTTTTTTCTCAGCAGCCAGCTAATGAAATTAACAAGGAGGGCCCTGATGCTCAAACTGAAACTCCACCCACAACAAACACATTCGTAGTACTCCCACAGCAAGGAACACACGCTCCTGTGTAAATTCTACAGATGTAAGATTACAGATTTATATTCATCACTCTAATTCAATAGCTCAATAAAATCCTAATATTAATATTTAAGGAAAGTAGACACTGAAAGGCTCATAAAATTTTGGACTATGTCGAATTATATCAAAAAGTATCTTCTGTTTAATATCTAGTGGAGGTAACTGCTAAAATTATAACTTGATATTAGAATATTTTGTCAAGTTATTTGCAATAGTCAGTGGTTTATTTATTTTGTAAAATTTTCCACTGGATTGTGTTTTAGACTCGCAAAACTGTTGCCATAAATTTTGATAGGTTTAATATTTGTCCTATTACACTGTTTTGTTTTACTAATGTTATAAGTTTAATGTTTATTACTAACATTTAAGTGTTCTCAAATTTACGCACCTTAGAACGATAAAGTACATGTTAAGGCAATATTTCGGTGTCTAAACAATTAAAAAATTGTTGATATTTATAATGAAATGAATAAGGTAAGGCTAGGGTTGCCAATTACTTTTAAGAAATATGATAAGGTATATCTTCACAGTACATAATATACTATTATTTGTCTTTACCTAACTGAACAGTATTTTATTTAAAAAATGTATATTTCAATTTACTTTACTTCAAATAATTTATATTGAATCATAGACTCGGAAGAGGCTAATAAAGTATTAATTTTAATTTTTAAAATAAAGTATTAATTTTAGTTGGCAACCCTAAGTAAAGCTAGATTTTAATTGAATGAAGGAACTCTATGATAGGTACGGAATAATTCACTGTAGTATGTTTATAGATTTATCTAAACAATTATATTATTTGAGGGCTACATAAATTTATCTTGTGTATAACATTCCAAGTGCTCTGAATTAAAAATGAAATATAGTCACTATTGTATCTGAAAAAGCAAATATAGCTTTTACATGCAGTTAACATCATAAGTCATGTTTTCATTTACTGTTAACAACAAAATTATTTCTATGTTTAAAAGATTAAAGTGCTACTTAGAATTGATGCCAATTAATCATACCTCAACTTCCGAAATTAGAGTATTATATTTTTTTATCTAAATTATTTTAAGTGGAAAAATACTTTAAATACAAAAATATGTTTATATCAACTTCATGAGCATTAGTACCGCCTGTAACACTTGTTTAAATTATTTGTTAGATCTGAATATTTACAAACAATATATATGTACCCATATTAGACATACTTAATACAATCAGTTTTTATATCAATGTCTTGAAATTAGCTAGTTGCTAATAATACATTATTTATTAGTTACCACGAAATAATTTTATTTTATATTGAGTCTTTTATCCAACCCTAAGTCGTTTGGTTTCTTTGTTTACTATGTTAAAATTATACGTTCTACAAAATATTTGTGTTAAGATTAGGAATAATAAGTAGTTTCAAGCAGGCCTACGGTACGTTAAAAATTATTTGTGGGCCTCTTAACTCTTAATAGTTCTATTTTTTGGAATGCACATTTATTGTATATTTCTTCTTTAGACCAAATGAACTATCAGGCTTAATCATATTTGTTGTATACCTTGTAGAAAAAACTATATTATTATAATAAGACATTAAATTATTGATGTGTGTAAGTATATGAAATAAAACATTGTTGACAATGTGAGAGTGTGTTTTTATTTATTAAAATTCCTGCTAACTTAAGTAGCGGTTATGCTAGATTATACCCTTATGAGCGTTTTTCTGTTGAAAAAATTATACGAATAATGCAAGTAGTTTCTAATAAGAATGAAACTCTAACATGGATGTTAATTACTGATTTTGAAAATATACAAATTACAAAACTAGATGTTTATAATAATTATTTTATGATAAATAAATGACATTTATATTAATATTTTTTAAAACTACGGAATAACATCAAATCTAAGCGACAATTACGAACTGCCTCTACATCCTTTATATTCGTTCTTAACATTAAATAAACTATACTATAATAAGATCAAAATGTTACTGAATTAAATAGTATTAATAATCACTTAAAACGTGAATTTTATTATAAATTTGAAAATAAAGCCTTCAATCTCCGACAGGTATGTCTAAGAGTATAAAGAAACTGCATTGCCCTATGCATAACAATCACCTATTGTTAAAAATTTCTCAGGAATATCCACTTAAAATCTAACTTGTTGCCAACTTGAATGAACCAAGGGTGCTTGCTTTATGACCTCCCATTTTCAACGGTTAAAATAATTTACAAACAATAGTCGGACATGCGTGCATACCGTTCGCCGGACGAGGCAATAACACAGCGCGCCGTCGCCGTTTTACGCGGCTCTATTTATATCGACGACTCACCCTCCGCGTTCGTCTGCACTCACGCAAGCGCATTGCGCACCTGAAAGGCAGAAAGTGAAAATTGCACATCATGGTAACGTTCGGTGCAGGGTGCCGTAATACACTATTGTACTAATAACGCTAATTAGTGGCGTAGGGTACGAACCGGTCGTCGCTCTGTTCAGCGCATCACGAGAATGGCCGATGCCTACACGGCACCGGTCTTCTACACTGCGCTAATTCTAAGTGACGCATCAGCTGTTATACCGGCGAGAGACCCGCGTACGTGACACCTCTTGACGACCACGCACTACGAGTCACCGGCACCGGCACGATGGCTTCAACTATGCAACTTGAGTTTACACAGGCGATGACGGACTTCAAGACGATGTTCCCGGATATGGATGACGACGTAATAGAGGCTGTGCTTCGCGCTAATCAGGGGGCTGTCGACGCCACTATAGACCAATTACTGGCGATGAGCACCGACAATCAGAACGAGAGGCTACGACTAGAGATAGAACGCGTGGAAAGTAGCTCACCCTCACGTCGTAAGGATAGACGTTCGGCCCGTCCTGTTGAAAACGGCGACGATAACGACACTACAGCACTTGTGTAAGTTTCATAGTTAATACCGATACAAAGTTCAATTTAAGACCGTAAAATTAATGAAATTGTTCAAGAATATCAAGCTATGTGATCAAAGCCGTTTATGCTTTGAGTACCTAACCGATAGAAAAAATATTACTATTGTGTCATATAGGTATTTTTACATATTAAAATACGGAAAGTAATTTTTAATTGTAGCTTCGTATATATCTTGAGTTAGGTGTTGCTTGCAGAGACGTAGAAGACGATTCAGTACCTCTAGCTATAAGAAAAAAATGGGTCCCACGAATGCTAGGGCCCTTACCGCCTATGTTCCTACGCATTCCTCCTAATACTGATGCAAGAATAGATTTAAATCTTGAAATGGATGACGACCGTATCGCCACATTCCTACAAAACGAGGAATTCATGGCTGAGTTGCGATGGAACCAAGAGTTTATCGCTGCGCTGGATAGCGAACAGGGAAATAAAACAAAATGCCACGATGACGAAGCTGCTTTTAAAGAGAGGCTGAAGAATATGGGCAAACGTAAGTAATAGTATGCCAAACGCAATAAAATATACTACGGTATTTTTAATAATTAACATCGTTATCGTGTTGAAAATATTTTATTACTCAAGGTATTGGACGGCGCCGGCGCTACCATTGTATTCAAAACGTAATTTATTATTTTATAAATTTAACAATAAATCGGGCCTTGGTTTGCATAGATATTGATCTCTTCCGCACGATTGCTTGTCAGACTATCTTATACGTACCATACGTTGAATAAAATAAAACATAAAATTATACAAAATATTTGGATCTGAAACAATTTGTTACTTTTTTCACTACAAAAATACATAAATATTTCGAATTAAAGTCTACAAGGTGATTGAGGTTAAGACTGCAAAATTTTAGCAAAGTCGGTCCAGCTCATTTAAAGTGGTAGAGTATCTTCAAAAATATTCAAACTTTTCTCCGTATTTATGTGATAATCACGTCAAAGGATATGTAAAAAATTAAAATAAGTAGATACTGACTCTATTTACACTACTATATATGCATTTCAATTTGTATTTTGTGTTTTATTCACTCGCCTTTTATTACATTGTAGTTTCTCGAAAGAAATTCGCTCAGTTGTCGCGGATGTTCAGTCGCGGGGGGCCTCGGCGGAGCGGCAGCGGCAGGGCCCCGCCCCGTGGGCCACCTGACAGTTTGTTGTTACAAGAAGAACATAGTGACGATGACGACAAATCGCACACACAAAACATCAAAATATAATCTAAAATATGCTATGTCATATCGCGCTTCATCCAAACAAGACTTAGATGGGCCTTATTTCAAAGCTGCACAAGGGTTCGCATAAGACTGGGGTATAGATAAGGTTGGATTTGTTATTGTTGGTTCGATGAAGATAATTTTAAGGTTTAGACAGAGGTTCTCCCATGCTTTGTTTCGTTGTATATAAATTTGTTGTACCTGTAGAGTGGATTTAGCTTTTTTTATTTGCTTATTCGATTGATTAGAATCTCGTACATTCGTAAACATTTGAATATGTCTGAAGTATCTACTTTATACCTACATTGAATTTTCACCCTTCATAGCTAATTAGATTTTCCACTCGTCGTTTTCACTCATCTCGTTTTGTCAATACAATTTTACCTTAATTAATTTAATTGTTATTGTGAGATTCGTCTAAATTATGATCTCGTAATGTTATAAAAATTTCCTCTTCTAGAAATAAATTATTAAAGACTTCTTTATACAAATTCGGTTATTTCAATGTATGTTACACCTATAAGGGACCTGGTTATTTATTTAGTAATCTATAAATATTTAAACTCATAAAAGTATAATATCTATCTGCATGAGAAAATTTACAAGCAGTTGTTACAGACTATAGGTACAGATATAAAAACAATTACACAATATCTTATATAGCCTTGTCGGATGATTTTTTAAAACCGTCAAAAGGTTTTTTATTACTATTTTTTTCAACTATAAACTGCAAAATAAAAGCGATTTCCCTCGCCCATGGACACCTCCAAGACTAGTAGATCTAGCAGACGCGTTTCCAACCTTAAATCCATTTTTAGTGACGTTCTGCTGTCGGCTTCATTTATTTTTACTTCGTGTATTCGGACTAAAAGCACAAATGTGAATTTTTAAATTTACATTTATGCTCCAACTTAATAAATATCTTATACATAATGTTATACTCTATTTCAAACCACATAAAAGTTTTATTGTCATGACAATAATATTTTCTACAGCCTTTATTATAAACTATCTCTATAATAAAATATATAACAATCGCTTCAGCAGCAAAAGCTTAAAACGCTAAGGATATACTTAAAGTGCGAGTTAACTAATTTACAATTTTCTAACGACCTTCTCATAATAATGGGCTTTACAAGAGTATTTTATAAAATGTCTACACGCTTAAACTTGCATACAAAGTAGTTAGTTTATTATATGGTCGGAATCGTTCTTGGAAGGTATTTCACTGGCCAGTGACTACTTAAACTTAATACTTAAATGATAAAATCGGATAATTATATGGTTGTAAATGTACTTGTACATACAAAAAATCTAACAGCGCGTCATTGTTCAATCTGTAGCTAATAATAAAAAATTGTTATAGTTGTTCGAGATCAGCAGCTTGACTTCTAATAAATTATAAACGATCAAGCAAAACCCGTTGAATGGCAGGTGTGTTATTAAGAATAGAATTACTTTTTATCGCAAGACATCAGTAGGTATGCTTTTGCGTCACTTACAAAACCTTTTGCATAATAATATTAATAAAATATATAGAACCTCTATTGGGATCGATCTGTCATTACGGACAGACTTATTGTTGCCAATAGACCTGATATCGTAATGACAGATCGATTGAAACGCCAGGCAGTGCTCATCGATGTCACCATCCCGCACGACGAGAACCTCGTAAAGGCCGAGAAGGACAAGCGTAGCAAATGCTTGGACTTGGCTTACGAGATAACCACTTTGTGGGATGTAGATTTGACGATCATTGTCCTTATAGTCGTTAGCGTGAACGGTGTCATAGCGCAGAGTCTTAAACAACATCTAAAGAGTCTCTAGCTAGATAGTTGGGTCAAGGGACAGATTCAAAAGGCAATACTCCTGGACACAGCACGTAGTGTCAGACGGTTTCTTTCTCTGCGGCCCTAACCATCGGTAGGGCCAAGCTCCGCTGCTGGTGGTTTTTCAGATTAGGTTTTTTATACTATTTTTATTTTTGTATTTATATGTATGTATTTTACTTTTATATCTATTTTATAAAAAACCTAATTGAGAAATTAAATATGTGAGAGTTATATTAATAAAATAAAATAAACCTTAATAAAAACGTTAACAGAAAAATCATATTAATAATAGAAGAATCTTTTTATTTCATACGCTCTCTAATAAACTTAGGAATGAATCAAATCAATGCAATAGGTGCTATTAAATAATTGAGTGGCTATTAAAATTGAAAGTGACTAGAATTTTTGTTGCTTTACTTTCAAACGATTTGCAATTTTCAAGATTATTCGTCTTTAAATTAATTTTAAAATCCATCCAATGTTTGGGTAAACATTTTGGTTCCACAATATTTTATAGTCAGAGTAATAAAATACATAAGAATAACAGAAACTCTTCAATGAAAAGCAACGAAGCGTAACGCGAAAGTCGTATTGGCATTGCCTTCTCGACAAACTCCTACACCTACCTCGTCTTTTTATTACGCACATCGCATTTGATATAGACACATCTTAATTACTGATAAACACGCATGTGAGTAACTTATACTTTGATAATCTGTGCATATGAATTCCAATAGAGATAATATTTAAAGCCTATGTTTGAACATTACTTGCAAGTCTATTTAGAAGATGCCGCCTAATTCACTGCCAAATGGTCAAATGACTATTGGAAAAATAACTTCAGGCTCTGGAAAGCCGCTTACTAAAATATAGTAGTAATAGATCATGCCAATGTCAGACCATTTAGGCATTTATTTGGATCTTATCTTGAGGTTAGTCACCTTTCAACCGCTATATAGCCTTCTTTTTAGAGGACACGAAGCTCTGTTGTTTTCGCTAAATTCAGAAACTGGAACGATTGATTATAAGTGATATGTTTACTCTATATAAGTAGATAGTATCTATTCGAAAAAAAAAAGTTATCAAAATATTAAATCACCTTCAGCATTATATGTTAATTCTGGAGGGTCTACATTTTACTTTCCGGATTACTTTTTGTTACCTTTTCAGAAACACAGGTAATCAATCCTTCCCGCCCACTAATTCAGCAGAATTTTGTTTTACCTTACATCTTATTTGTAATCGAGAAAAAGATTCGTTAATATTAAACCGGTGTCTTGCACGTGCATCCGACACGCATCATGGACCCAAGGCCCAAAGATATCCAGTGTGCTCTTGCTCTTGACGCTATCCATACGCACGACACCTCACGGCCCGCGTAAAAGTAACCTTAACATGAATTCAATTATTATTGTTAACAAACCAGTGTTTTGACAAACAGTTCGTTCTTCTGAAATAAATTTTACGTAAGTAATTGTAATCACTTATGTTGTTGATGCTTGTATAAATACACGAATTATATAATATATGAGTAAAAATAATGTCATATGAAAATTAATATGACATTATTTTTACTCATATATACATAATATGTATTATAAGATAACTTCCATGGTTCAGTGATATGAGGTTTACTTTGAGGTGACTTAGAAGCGATTCGATATTGTGAATATAATCGAATAAGAAAATCGGAAAAGGTCGAATCAAGTATTAGGAGTATAACAATTTATCTAAGTAGTGATATCTACTTTTCACAAAACATCTGTTGCAACTAAAATTATTATTTCAAATGTTCCATGAATTTATAAATGTAGGTACATAAAAATATTCTACTTAAGAATTATAAAATTACACTCATAATTATTTAAAAATAAAGTGCTTGGACTTTGGTTTATTTTCGTATTTAATGAGCAATATATGTATATGGGTATCTCATAATATACATGTTAATAATCATAGGAATGTACCTATAATATATTCCTAAAGTCTATTAGACTATTAGGTATATATCTAGTATTAAGTGGCGATTTCTTTAAACAAGTTTGCCATTATCATAATGACTTGCGATGATTTCGAGAATTTATGCTTAAATCTTTCACTTTTATAAATAACTATAAAGATTCCAATTTAGGTAATTAAGATACAATATGCGCCATTTTTTATTGGTTTGTAACTGGTCAATAGGTAAGTGTCCAAACATGAGGCGCTGTTGTGCAAAAACTTAACCAGTTGAAGAGCAACGGAATGTTACGGTCAGAAGCTCTTGTATATCTTTATTTGGTCCATTGAATGCCTATTTAAGTGTGATTTATATACTATGATATGTAATTGTATAATTGTATTATACAAAAAGACAGTTCAATAAACTCGCATCAATAATACCTAACCTGACGTTTATATATACAGTAATTTTGTAATAATATTCAAATAGTTTAACGTATTTGTATATTAATATATTTGCATTCATCTTTGGCATTCTCTGTAAGTGCACTTAGCATGAACAAATATTATAATTAAAATTAGATTATTTGGTCTATGTAATAAATCCCTAAGAAGAGTTTGATAAGGAAGAATACAATGTTTAATCCGAGACTTAAGGAAAAACAAATAATACACAAGGAATTGGGCGCTTTACTAAAACATATGAACCTAGATAATAAACGTGAAGTTTATATGTATTTAAAAAAATGATTTTTTTATAAGAATTAGATATCTCCAAATGGCCAAGATATAAAATTGTAATGTTATAAGTAGCAATTAGGTGGCGGTTACATTATGTACCGACGGACAAAAGTGAAATTTAAAATGTCTTTGTAACAGACCGTTAAATATGTAAAGCATCGGTATTTACAAACTGTTTTCATTTTAATTGTACAATATAATATTAAATATGCAAATCAAATTTATATATTATTTAGTAGTTCTGTTTAGATGAAATTGTGTTTCAATATTTCTAAATTCCTAATCGCGCACTAGAAAATAAGGTAGCTACGATAAAGTATTATATTACGTATTGAACTTATATAAATATAAAATGAAAACATATAAATATTATGTATAGCTTTTTACCTTTACAAAATTCATTTTTAAAATTATCTAAGAAAAGTATTTCTGAAACAATATTCTAGCATATAGCACATACCCTTTTAGATAATCTATTCTTGAATATTTTAGATATACCTACCTTATAGTTGGAATGCTTATGTCTGACATCAATTAGTTGGCGTTGCAGTAATTCAGTATTATTTTCTTGGTAATGGAACTGTCTCCCTGTGATCTAAAACTCAATAGCAAGGATAGTTGACGACGTCATAAACATCAAGATATACGGCTTGTACATGTATTCTGTGGCTGGACACGCATTAAACCTTCTTTATTATAGCCGTCACAGGAAAGTCGCTATGGTGATTTTGCAATAAGGAAACCTATTAGAATTTTATCTCCTATGCAAGGAATATGGACATTAGTAATACATTTTTCAATTAGTGCTTATCAACTTTGAATGGGTTGTATATCAGAGTAAGTACTTATAAATGTATATATTTTTAAATGTACGTTAACGTAGGTAACAATTAAATAATTACAAAATAATATAATGTCTACAAAATAAACCAAGAATGGTAAACTTTAACTCCAATATTCTCTCCTTGTCTTGACTGGCACTTAATTTTCCATGCTCACATACCCATTACAATTACATACAACAACACAAGAAAGTGTACGACATACGTCTAAAAGGAAAGAATAGATGACGTAAAAATTTCTTTACGACGGTTAAGTCAGCCAAGTGCTATATAAGTAGATGTACACGACAAAGCATTTACATTATAAATATGCATCGAGATAGCCTTTCTTGTCTTCTTGTTAAGATTAAAGCTTTTAAAGCAAACTTTAAAGGTTCTAGCTTAAATATGCATCTAATAATTATTATTTCATAGACATTACTTTTATAAAGTTAATGATGGATCAAAAATTTTAAAACGACTATGATAGCTAAGTCAAGGTTAGTATGTCGAATAGTTAAACAATAAAAGAGCTTACATCATCTGAGCTCAGAATATAGCATTGTACTAAGGCAAACAAGAACTGCCCAACGAAACGTCTGATGAAACAAGTTCATAATCAGACGCAAGAGCTAAATGTTGCGAGTGAAATACGAATTGGATAATTCTTAGTAAGTGTGGAATGTGACGTGGTAGTAGGCGACTTTGGAGTCTCTACACAATCAGTTCAGCCGAGTTTCACCCGGAGTATTCACGATGTTACTTTTACAACGCGCGGCCGCACATGACAACGCTCTGTTTCCCTAGGTCTCATTGTCACATATACCACGTTCTATAATGGAAATCTTTAACTTTCCTAAGGCGCGTCAACTATCACCTTAAGCGTCAAGTTTTACTAATTATATGGCAGCTTCTGTTTATCAATATTATAATAAGTTACGCTTATTTACATAGAGCAGCTTAATTCAAGGAATGATAAAACTATTGCGTCGTTAAAAGGAAAGGCCACTTCCGCCTACGTATCTTTCGAAAATAATGGAGAAATGTACGTTTATGAATACATGAATAAATATTAGTCTAACGAGATTATTTATGCTGCTCTTGTGTGCATAAGAAAGGAAGATACGTTTAAACAAACTATTCCTTTTAAAATGGTATACGTCCGTAGCCATTCATGAGAAAACATAATAACATGCTACACAAACACCTTTTAAATATATAACATTTTGTGGACCTACCTAATTCACCTCATTACAATAAGTCGCATAATATATATAATAAATATATATCAAATAAATCGAAATCGTAAATCAAATATCGTGGGTTTAATAATATTAAACTCTAGAATTTTATTTTCGAGTCAAGATAATCGAAAAAACAATCTCGTTTGGCGATCTAAACCATTTTTATAGAGATCACGATCCGAACATAGTGCCTATTGATTTAATTTGGCCGATAAGCGCAACGAGATCAATTCTTCTTTTTATTTAAAACAAGATTTGTTACTTCTGATATCTTATCTAGTGGTAATAAAACAAAAATGGCTCATTGCATAGTGCAGAACCATGTTATTACCTTAAGCATACAGGAAAGATTCGGAAGTGGTTTATTTGCAAGATAGCTTGAACTATTACCGTTGCAGTGATCGTTCCGCGCAATTGTCTGAGTTCTTCAAACGCTCAGAGGTCCAGACCGTTAGGTTAGCGCCAAATCTGTCTAAGATACTCTCCGTCGTTCGTGTACGTAGTTTGATTCGGATAATAAACTTCAGAGTCACGATCTCACCAGAGCTGTCTACGTAATCTTTTGGCTGAATAAGATACTTCCTTATGCGGGATCTCATGAATATTTTAAGGTTATCGCAATTTGCAGCTAACTCTACCTATATATTTACTTTAGAATCTAAATCTTATTTTTTACGATCTATGGTACGTAATTGCAAAAAGGAGGCAAACTTTAAAATTCATTTCGATAAAAATGATATTTAAGATAGATACTTTCCTTTCTTTAAATATGTAGGTACTAAGTTAAAGATTTATTCTTATGAGTAAAATAAATAAATTCAATAACCACTAAATGGATAATTCAAAACATAAATTACGCTTCTAGGTATATTAAGATCATAAGTAGTAGTTGGAAGTTGGAATATAATTCAATTCCTATACTTTTTCGTTTTTCAAGTTTTTGCAATTCTTTCGTATTTTATTTTCTCACGAATGCGCATTTGCAACGTTAAAAAGAGGTTTACTGGAAACTGGTAAGTTGTTACCAGGCGCTAGTAAGTTACTGAGTATCGGGCTGGCCCTTAGGGATGAGAATTAATACGTTCGTTGCCCTGTCTGTGTTGTGGACACTGGATAGTTCATAGCACGTCCGGTGACTTGCTTGTATGTTTACTACTCGACTCCCGTGTTGGAAATACATAGGCTATTTTAATAGACATCAACATTATTAGTATATACTAGTTTCAATTACATAGTTGTAACAGTAACTCAATAATTACTGATGGTTTGGATAAATTATAAATAATTGCAACATGTTATACATATAATGTATATAATACAATGTAATATTACTGATTTTATTACATAATATTAACCTAACTACGAGAACAGCCAAAATAACAAGCTGCTTTCATGAAATTTAGAAAATTTGTTATATGATATAGTTTCAAATATCTGCTTGTAACTTTGTAACGGTTCCAACGCTACAATTTAAAAAAATGTTTGGAGACCCCCCTTCCCATCTTTAGCTTTTTTTATTTTTAGATTTTTTTCAACGCTTACACTCAATTACCCGGCTGGATTCTAAATTTAATCCTTCTAAGTCACCGGGTATTAGGTTAGATTTTGGTACTATATATTAGGGAGCCGTAAAATTTACGACGTTTTGATCTTTATAACCGTTTGAGCTAGCTTAATGAAATTTGGGCTTCTAGATGTTCTTATGGCTATACTTAAATACACGTAGTTTAATATGTTTTTGTTAAAGAAGTTTTAAGCTATAGAAGGGTCAAAAGTAGCACCAAGTGGTTCGGGTAATATTAATACACTCGGCGCTGGTCAGCCAGCTCTTTTGCTTGAACTTGGCTTGACACGCTGCCGTGTCTAATACATGGAGCACAGTAGATTGCTTTTAAAATAAATAAAATGGGACTTTAATCTTAAATAATTATTAATTTAAAATAAAAAATAATAATAATCAGTTAATTAATTATGTATATTAAGAATAAATTTAGAGTATTAAAATAATTTCGTAATTCCTTTTTCAAAAATCTTAATTTGAAACGTGGTTGAAACTTAATTAAATCAATATCCAAAAAAATATTATTTTGTAATGTGCTACATATAAAAACAATTTACTTATTTTTTTACATATGTTAAGTACTACAATGACATCCTTGAATTTAAATATTATACAAAAAATTTGATATTTAAATATTTTGTCCCTCGATTATGTAGGAATGTCTAGAATCTGGATGTGTGTTTTCTTTTTCTCGAATTCTTACGCAAAAAAATCAACAAAGTTATGGTGCCTAGAGGTTCAGGGCAAACGCTAAACCGGTTTATGTTGGATATTCACTGTTTGGTTAAAAGTCAAGACGTTTCAACAGGAATACATTTCTTTGTGTAGTCTATAGTTAAGAATAAATATATTATAAATTTCAGAGTTAATGATTGGAGTGCGGATGTATCTACTGCGGGACTCGGGCAGCTGAGGGCCGGCGTGGCCTGATGGCGGGTTCAGCATTAAGCGCGCTGCTGCTCATAGCGGTCTTATCACACCTTACGATCACCAGCGCCGCTCGTTTCGGTGACCGTCTTGCGCCGAGAAAGCCGGCGCCATATTCTCCTCGAAATGCATATTCGGCACAACGGTTTGCACAAAATGAGGATAACAATTCCTATGAGCAGGACTATGATGAGCATATCCTTGCTTTTGAAGATGAACCGAAACCGGAAACGGAAGCTCCCCACCGACGTCCTGCGCGGACTGAAGCACATCGTCTGGAAATGAGTACAGAATATTTTGTAATACCAGAAAGAATGTCAACGTCAACCTCGTCGACTTCACGTCCTAAAATAATTTCAACGCAGCGACCAGCCAATGTAACTACACCAACAGTAAAAGTAGTTTCAACATTAACCGCGTTGAGATCGGAACCTTGGGCTGTTCCCATTTTAGCATTAGCAAGTGTTATTATGATAATAATTTGTGGCTTTGAAGCCTTTGTAATTTGGGGTGCCAGCAGAAAAGCTCCAAGTCACCGACACTTACTTTTAGGCCAAACATTACTTTTTGGATTATTTTTGTGTGCAGGCACTGCAGCGTTATATGTTTCATCGCCTACTGCCTTCACGTGCGGTGCAGTCCGTTTCGGAACTGGAGTAGCTTACGTGATTGTGTTTGTGACATTATTAGTGAAATGTGTATTTTTGTTAAGTTTGAATGCGGGTGTGTATCTGCCTGCGGCATATCAAGGGCTTCTATTGTTTTTTGCGATTATGATACAAGTTGCCATTGGAGCACAATGGCTCGGAGGTTCACCACCCCGAGTCGCGGTGGGAGGAGCGAAGTGTGATACGGCACTTTCTGATCTTTTACTATCCCTGTGTTACGCTGCTTTTTTAATCGCCGTAGTGTGTGGAGTCGCACTTCGATCGCGCGGTATACGAGATAACTATCGAGAGGCTACTCACATAGCAGCTGCGAGCGGTGCAACCGCTGCTGTGTGGGTCTGCTGGGTAGCGGCTGCGCTGGGAGCACCAGAACAGCACAAAGATGCTTGTGTGGCAGCCGGATTACTCGGAACGTGTGCTGTTGTATTCGCCCTGATGTTTGCGCCGAAGGGTCGTCGCCTAGCTGCATTAGGTCGGGAGGGACGTTGGGACGCAGATCGAGAAGAAGGCCTAAGCTCGCTCGGCGCGGGTGCTTCCGGTTATTCGCCATCGTTCTTTCACTTCAAGCCCGTGAAATACGGGATGGTATCGGCTGCAGTGCCAACGGCGGCAGCACCGTCGATACTAGATCGCAAGGAACCTCCAACTCAGCAAGCCGGTTAGTTAAGTATCTAACATGCGCTACTGAAGTGAGAATTAGCGCTTCTTGCACAAATCCTAATCGCCACGCACTGGGTTGTTTGCAGATCCGTACAGTGGTATGTTCGCGAGCTCGCACCTTCACAGACGCACAATGTGCCCTCCGCCGCATTACCCTATGCACCCTCTAACGCACTATAACTACAATTATCCGCCCTATCACTACATGTTACCTCCAGGTACATATATTGCACTTTTTACCTTCTCGTGTATATAATTAATATAAACCCCATCCATAAGCTTAATGTGTATAAATACTCCTATGTTTTAACGAAGCTAACAAAATCGTTGTAGTGGCATTACAAATTAGTTCCTATAACATTATTTGAAGTTAATTATTTTATTTAAGAAATTAAGCTATTCTAATATATGAAGATTATAAATTATGTCCACCAAGAATGATATAAATAGAACTTCTTCAAATTGGCTGATGTCTAACAAAAAATTTCATGTACAGGCGTGATGATGCGAGCGGAGGAGGCCAACGTATACACGAGCGTGGAGCCGACCTTTAGCAGCAATCCCAACGTATTCTTCCAACGCACAGACCCGTTGCACGTCGGCATGATGTATTGACTACTGAGCCCCGCGCAATCCCGCGTTCGACTGCGCGAACACTGTGATTTGACGGATATGATAAAAAATTCTTAAATTCATTCACATACCCAGGTCTATTCGGATAGGTATTTTGATATATAGACATGTATTGTTATAAAATATACAAAGTACATCGCAAAATTGTCAGTTTTAAAATTTGGTGCTTGTGACCCTCTTATAATTCGGTGTAACATTTTTCGACCTGTTTACCGTTCACGGGTTTACTATGTAAGTACGGAATGTACTCTACTAATTCTGGTGTATGAAACGACTGCGTTATTAACTTATTAATTATTTTTTCCAAATTACCATCCCAGTAAATACCATAGATAAAGGTATTTTTTGGTTTAACTAAATATGATTAATAGATGTGAAAATTGCCAATCAAAACAATATACTACAAAGTGTTGATTTATTACTAATATTAAAAATTATAAACATTCTAATATAAGGTACTTTATACTCAAATAGGATAATAGAAAGATTGTGATGTTGTATCGTACTTAGCCCACCCTGACTGAAAAATGAGTGTCAACAATTTTAAAAGAAACATGTGCTTTTATAAGATTTTGTAAATAAAAATAATACCTTTGAAAAATTAATTTTATTATCCTATCAACGTTTATCATCATTAAATAATACATCAAATGAAAGAGTACTTTTTATAAATTAAATTCATGATAACAGTTCCCCATTATCACTTCACTCTATTTCAAACACACTGCACTTAGTCTATTCGAAGTATTTATTTAGTTCCTGTAGACAGAAGGGCCAAGAGTCCAGATGCAGCTGTAAGAGATACAATATAATTGCTGCAAAAAATTTGTTAAGGAAATAGATTTTCTTTTTAATTAATTTCCTATGTACTTGATCTATCGGTTCAAAAAATCTGTGAGATTCTATTAAGAATCACACAATAAGACACAATTATAAAATTTTCATCAACAAATTGTACCATATAAAAAAGAAACAGTTTAAAAGACATCATAAATAATAATAGGAGTGTTGTCTAAGCAATCTCTAGTGCATTTCCAACTTATTGTTCTAATTCATCAGTTTTCAAATCAAGAAATTTTGTATTCAAATCATTTTCAAAAAAAAACTACAACCTAGTAGTACTCCCTCCTAGTAGTAGTAGTGTTCTGCATTATTATAAACTGAAATCTAAGAGTTCTTAGATGAAATAAATGTATACTCTATATATAAAAAGGATACACAGTGGGTGTGAAGGAGCGTAGTAGGTAGAAGCTGCTTAAAATCACAATAGTCAGGAACAGAGCATTGTTATAGAAAATTGAAAAAGTGGTAGCTTCATAATCAGCTACTTCATTCTTTTTCCATAGAATTCTGAAAAAATTACAATATCTTACAATATCATGCATACTAACAGTTCTTATTTGATTATTACTTATGAATAGTTTATTATTATATTTCACGAGAAGTATAGTTACTACTCTAAGACAGATATAATAAAATGAAGATATTAAATAACTCAAAGATTGTTGGTACCACATTTTTTAAAAACAAGAAATTTTGATACTCTGACAATATTAAACATATTGCTTATTGCAATACAATGTAATTAACTGACTTACTTGATTTTTAATGAGTTCGATTCCACAATACTACACTTCTGAAAAGGTTGCATTAAAACAAACATATATGCTAAATAAATTAAATCACACCTTTCATCCTTCTCCTTTCTGCTCATTTTCTTGTCATCAGCCAACTTTCTTGACATTTCCCGAGCAACGGCATCCTCTCTGCGAACGGCGACACGGTGTTTCAATTGAAACTTGGTGTTCCGGTAAGCAAGTGCTAACAGCCATGTACTAATCGCGGTAACAAACACGAACCATGCCAGAGACGTGTTCACCTCTAATGCATGCACTCTCCAAAAGAGCCCTGCAAAATAAAAATAAGATGTTCGGAAATTTTACAGATAATCTAGTTTTCAGATAACCAGTAACCACATTGCTAGTCACTGCCACATCAAACTACTTTCACTTTTAACATCAAATATAATAGACATTAAAGGAAAATAAATATAGTTATTTTAATTGATAACCAAGATCATATTTACAACATTTTTAAAATCAATACTTACAAATAGGAATAGCAGAGACGATGAAAGCGTTTCCATAAAATAAAGCTGATGATTTTGTAGAAACATTTCTGCTAAAGTCTTGTAACAAAAGTTCCTCTTCTTTTGTAAATGCTTTGTTGGCTTTACCGGACATTTTATTTAATTTTAATATATAAACTTATATTACTATAACTATTATAAAACTCGTACGATGAAGTAGATATTTGTTACGAAAAGCGATAGTTTTTGGTGTTCTAAAAAGATACTAAGAGCTCAGTGACGTTTAGCTTACATGTCACTTGACATCTTAACACATGCATCAACGTGTCACAGGGCTAAAACGTAGTAATTGTACGGGCTTCTCTTGTCTATGCACCACTATCTTCTTTAAGTTTGGGCTTTGGGAGAATAATAATGATATACTTAAAGTAACAATTTATTTAATACAGGTGTATTATCTTATAAGGGATATAAATTAATAATGATGTGAAAGTAAGTCATAATTTATATTGATTTATTTTACTTAATTAGTTTTCGTAATATGTAAATTACAATATAGCAGGTTGTTCATAAATGTAGTATAGCACTTATAATAAGACGTCTAATTCTTACTTATTAATTAGTTTATTATTTAATAACACTTAGTCTAAAATCGTAAACTGGCAATATTTACTTTAAAGCATAGATGATACATTAATTTCTAAAGACGACTATGTGCCGCATGACAGACAGTCGTCAATGAATACACCGAATGACAATTGTCATTTTCAAACCAAATTTCAAATTCGAAAATAAACGTACGCTTTAATTTCTGGCGGCGTCTTTAACTTATCAATAAAGTTGTGTCAGCTTAATTTTTATGCTCCTACATTTGGTACCAATTTATTGAAAATGAGCACGTTTAAATTCCTGATACCATTGAAAAAAGATGAGTTATTTGAATGCCATGCAGGGCAATATCACGTCGAGGATGTCGTTCCACCAAGATTGCTTTTATCTAAATTTCAAGGTACTGGTTTATAGCCTATACCTAAAAGTGCATTATATTACTAAGATTTTGCTAGTAATTTAATCTTAATATTACAATTTTAGATGCTGCTCGGGCGTTTAATACTAATGGCATTGACTATATTCTGGAACATTTTGATACATATTTTTCTATATTGGTTCATGGTACAAAACTAGAGTGGAATGTAATAAATAAAGGTATATTAGTTATACTTTCTTAATTTATTCATTATTTATTTCAATATTTATAAAAACTACAATTCCAAAATAATATACTAACATACATTTTGCAATTGACTTATTTTTATATTACCTTGAATTTCGAGAAGTATTAACTGATAACAAGTTAACGATTGCTTTTATTTTTTATTCTAATTATATCACCAAGTAGCAGATTTTCTTGATTATAATATTAAGATGATTACCCTCAGGGTTTGATCATATTTTGAGAGCTGCAAAAAATTTATCGAGTACTTTGGAGACTATACTGCAAGATAGGGAAATCGATAATGATGTTCGTATGAAACATCTAAATTTAGTAACAATGACAATGTATTTATTTACTCAAATTATGAATACAAAAGATATCAAACTGAAATTGGATGTGAGTGTTTCTAATTATTTAAATTAAGTGCTACATGTCTAGTCTAAGTTTGACCAAAAAAATTAATTATAATTTTTAACTTATTGTAACCAGAACTCTACAAAACTTACTTTGGGCAAGAAAGGAAAAAAAGCTTCTGAAAATGATGAAATTTGTTGTTGGACAGAAACTGATAAATTAACAGCTCTTGTTACTCTACACCAATTATTACAACAACCATTGCCACGACTTTGGGACCCACCTTTAGCAGATCAATGTTTTGTATCGTAAGTTTCTTATTTCTTATATCTCTAGTTAGAAACTTAACTTTTAGGTGTCTAAAACTTATGTTAGTTACAAATTTCCATAAGAATGATCTTTGTGAATTAAATTTTTAATCAAAAGATATATTTCTTTTACAGTATGGTAGCAGCACCCTGCTATGTGGTATTTGAAGAGCAGGCTATAAAAAATAAAACTATCAGAGAAACTGTATTTCAAATAATGGGCACATTAATTAAGAGATATAACAATGGTACAGACTGTCTCATGAAATTAGTTAAGGTGAAAATATATTCTTGACATAATAGTTTCCTTATTTACACAAGGATATAAAGAGTATGACCATTTTTTTATTATTGTCCTGATTGGCATTTTAATGTAAATTAAACATTCGACATAAATATAAGTGTGAAGTACTTGACCAAAGATAAAGTATAAGATTCACCGAAATGTGGTATTTTATTTATTTGTAGTATATTTTGTTAACTACCCTTTTTAAATTTCAGACTATACAACAGTTTGAACATGCAATACCACCAATCTGTGCCGGTGTCGTCCAATTAACGAAAGATTTTGGTTTAGGAACATTTGCTCCACAAATGGTATATTTTGAATTTTCTTTGTAAGAATAATGGTTGACGAGAGTTTAAGCATCATATTATTTTAAATCTTGTAGTATATAGCATTATATACTATGGTTAATATTTACTTGTTCAATCAAATAGAAATACAATTAAGAATTTTGTTAGTCTCTAACTTGACTAATCTTTGAAACCACTGGATCTAATTTGATGAGACTTCAACTGAATATAGCTATGTAGTATATAGTTTCAAATAGTAAGTTAGGTTATTCTTAAATTATTTAATATTTTATTTATT
>JAOSYY010000012.1:13657802-13676616 GCA_025727935.1 Hebomoia glaucippe | reverse complement strand
TGGTTGAAATAACAAATTGCATCTTCCTTTTTGTAGTTTACTCTTCCTTCCTTATCTAATATATAAAATTCTCGTGTTACAGTTTTAGTTACCAAACTCCTCTGCAGAAGCATGACCGATTTTAAAGAAATTTTATATGAATATTCAGTAGTTCTGACAATAGGTTATCTATTTTATATAACTCTTAAGTGATAATGATGAACCACTCCAATTTTTTTTTGGACAAAATTTTTTTATGATGTAACATTAGAAATACATACTATCTTAAATTTTCAAGCTCGTACCATCAATCCCCAGTCAATTTATTTGACCAAACGACGTCTGTGTCGGGTCATTTTTATACAATCCTATAAATTTTTTAAATATTTACTGGTAAAAAATTTACAGTCATACACATTAAGGATTAGTATACTAGGTATGATGTGCGAAATCCTAGTAATGGAATTAAAAGGTGAAGGTCTTACTGATGAGCGGCGGATGCAAAGAGACGACTTTCTAGATGATTTATATGAACACATGCACGATCAGTCTGCATATGTTAGACATAAGGTAAACATTTTTTTAATATACTTTCATTAATTGTAAATGCCTAATGAGAAATAAATTAAGAAGATATAAGTTTTTGTTCAAAGGTGCTTCAGTATTGGTGTCGTCTGCAAAAAGAAAACTGCATACCTGTTACAAGGCAGCATATTGTTTTGGAGAGAGCTATCGGTAGGCTGAAGGATAAAGCTGCTCTGGTTAGAAAAGCTGCTATACAACTCCTAAAGGTTAATTGTAATACATTTAACCATGCATATGTTTATTTTCTTGTATAATATAAGAAAAAAAGAATGAAACAAACTGAAGCCGAAATTACAATCCATAAATCTAATGAAACTTGTATGACTTGCTGCATTAATATGTATAGGGCTACAATGTATTTATGTATTTTATAAAAAAAGCTCAATTTTTATGAAAAAGATTATATAGGTATATTTGTTCTTTGTCAGCTTATATGGTTTTAAAATGTTTGTTACAGCTTTATTTTACAGATTTGTTACAGATTTCTTTTAATTTTATTTGTTAGAATAAAAAAAAACATAACATATATTTTATTTACAGACATTTTTGGAATGTAATCCATTTTCTGCGCAATTGAAGATAGATTTACTAGAAGAACAATTAGCAAATGAAACTAAGATTTTAGAACAACTTCAACAGAAATTGAAACCGGAACCGGACCCAGAATTGGTTAAGGAATGGGATAGAATAGAAAAAGATGTTGTTAAGACAATAAAAGAAAAAATGAATACATTGACTCAGGATGAAGCTGAGCTGTCGCAGGCGACTTTAGTGAACTTATGTCAAGCGATACGCGATAATTTAGTAGCTGAAGAATATTACAAAGCCTTTTTGATCGTTAAACACGTAGAAAGGCAATACCCAGAGGCTAAATTTCTAAGATGTAGTTTACCGAAAAGTGATCAGGTACTTATTCTTCCTTTCTCAATGGGTATTCTATAAAAGTACATTTAGAACTAATTATTACATAGGTTTGTGCTCTAACATCTTAAGGCAAGTAGTAATCTATATGTGACCATCATCAAAATGTTGTATAGAATACATAGTTTCATATTGTTCTATTATCAGAAGTTATCTTGATCTATAATAAATAAATATCAATGTTTTGTACTCAATATATGGCTAAAAATGCTGAAGCATTAGTGGGCTTTCGTGCGAGCGACCAAAATAAAGCACTTGTTAATAGTACACCTATAAAACTAAATAAAACTTAAATTACTATTCTTGTAGGTGGAATACTTTGTTGCATTATTAAGAAACATGTACATAGCAAAATCGCAGGCGTCTGTGGCTCAGCAATGTGAGAGTGAGATTGCACTACACAAACGAGTAGAAGAGAAAGAGAGCATTGTTGCTTTCCTGCAAGAATCTATTCACTTTTGTAGGCTGATATCCGAAGCGATTCCTATTATAAATTCCTTGTTAACATCAAAACAAGCTGGTGACGTTAATGAAGCAATAGACTTTTTTACAACCGCACATCATTTTAATATTGAGTCCGCTAAAGTAGGAATATCCAATATGTTGGTTCTTGTGTGGTCGCGAGATCAAGTAAGTATTAAATAAAATCACTGTTCTATTGGATAGATTTGTTCTATACGTCAAAAAATGAGGTTTTTTACAATAGAGTAATTCAAAAAACTTGTAATGCACAAAATATTATGTTTCATATGAAAATCGTATGACTTGACCAAAATTATTCATGGAAATGCGTTTTACACATAGAATTTCTGAAGTAGGTACATATATAAGTTAATAACGAATACTCGAAATAAATAATAAAAATAAGGCCGGCCGCAGAACGTCACTAAAAATTAAAAATGATGTATGTAATAATGGCCAGGGCCTTAATCTTGATTGGCAACGCGTCTTCCAGATCTACTGATCTTGGACGTGTCGCTTAGTGTAGGTGAACTGTATGCTCATTTGCATTCCTATCCCAACTTAGGAAAGCTTGGCAGAAAATTATTAAAAGCTTATACAGATTTTCGTGAATTATAAATAGGTAGTGTTGCGCTCGCGTCAGCTTGCAATCCAAACAAACCGTATGAAAACCGAAACGTTCGTTTAGATGGTATGATGCCAGAGATCGGTACACCATAGATAACTGATATCATTTTATACTGTAGTTTTCTTTATTTAATACAATGAAAGAATCCCTGAGAGAAATGTTTTAATATGTTTTTTCTATTATAATTTCTAGGATAAACGTGAAGCTGTGGAGCGCGCATATCGTGACATGTATCTTGAATGTGAGAACAGAGCGGAACGCGCGCGCGCCTTCGCCATTGCCAAGAACCTCGTGTCGCTCACGATGTACATAGACCGCGACTCCGCGATGGCTCTTGAACATCTCGTCGATATTTGGGTCACCAAAGGTGATATCTCACCTGCCATCATACAGGTTAACAACTGATTGCGCACTTTAAATGATTAATCCCTGAGCCAGTTGTAAATTTTATCGATGTCATTTTATTAACTGTTTATAACGCATTAAAGTGTAACTAATGATAATTACATACAGGGAATAATACTATGATAATTATCCCTGAAGTGTGGTTATAAAATTTCTTCTAGCTGCTTCTAGCTATATCTGCTTAATTGTTAAAAATATTTAAAAAAAATAATAATATTTGCGATTAAAAAGTATTTTTATGGTAATTTAAAACGTATATACACCCAACTTTTTAATAAAATGATATAACTTCTAAAAATGATTTATTATTTAAAATTAATCTATCTCTTTAGTCCTTAGTGTTTTGAGACCATACTTATTAAGGTTAAAACATCTATTTTCATATTTGAAGGTTTTCTGGGAAATGTTCTTGAAGAAAATCGACGGTACGACCGATTTGGACAGTTACGCGGCGTTGTCTATTCTCGTGATGATTGGCAAGGCAAAGCCTTCAGTGGTGCTGGCCAATTTAGAAGTTATACAGTCGCATGGGCTCACCGGTGATTACAATTCTAGGGACTTAAGCGCCCAGCTTTTACTAGCTCTTGCGAAAAAAGGCCAGAGATATCCAGCCGATCACACAATCTTCAAAACAGTACATGTCAGTCTAATGGAAGTATATACTAAATTTGATGACTTTGTATCATTTGCTGCTAATTCGATAAACTTCATATACGCTGTTTGCGATACTCCGGATATCGTTTGCTCGAATTTGCTAGTGGAAATGTATAAAAAGGCTGAGGAAAATATTGAAGAAACAGAGGATGATATGTATGAAATACAGACGGAGACTTTATTGCGGTTTATTTTTGTGCTCGGGCATGTTGCACTTCAACAACTCATATATCTTGATATATCTGTTTATAGCGAACTACGAAGACGGAATCAAGTAAGTACTATCACTTGTACATTTGAATGTCTTTTTGTTAATTTTAGTTAAGGAAGCAATGGTTGCCCATCTTTCTAAAAATTGTTCTCAAGTAATTTAAAAATCAGGTTCGTGAGCAAAGGAAGGCGGAGGAGAATAAAAAGAAGAAAACGGGTGCATTCGCAACGCCACACCGACGCGGGCGCGTCGACGATTTACTGCGGCAGACGCTCTTGAACATGAGCAATGCCAGCGCATCCTCGCGAGGCCAGCGATCCGCGAGCGTCTCCTCTAATAAAGAATCCTCGGTAAAACTTTGTTCACCTTAAAGAAAAAACAAATCTTAATGCAAGATTTTTGGATTAACTACTATTATACATCAAAATGAGCCATGCAACTCTTTCGGGAGAGGGTTAACAAATTCTTAGCTAATGAACTACTATTTATTATACAATATGGTGTGGGACGAGAATTCGATTGATATTCTAATAGAAATTATAAAATGACATATAAACATGTTAAAGCAGATAGGATCGATGGATTCAGATCCACGACCTATCGATTTTAGCGGAAGGAATTCCACCACTAGACTTATACGCCCGTCATTTGATAACTTATTAATTAAACTATAGGCAAACACAACGATGACAGAGGAAGAAGGCTTAGAGGGTGCAGTGGCTGACGATGCAGACGCGGAGTATGTCCGGAACGTGTGCGAGAGAGACATCGTAGGCGAAGGGACTGCTCTAGCGCGCTACACACCACTTTTACGGCACGTGCTCACTGCACCGCGATGCCCGTCCTCATTGCAAGCCGCAGCTGCTCTCACCTATACAAGGTATAGACCACTACTTTGAGTATTAAATTTCTGTGAGGATTATGTAAATTAACTCTGAAGCTGAAAGTCCAGTATGTGTGTTTTAGCCATCTATAAATGTTTGGATTCTCGAAAAACGCAACCTAATATTTTAAGTCTAACCACGTTACCTGTTGACCGCTAGAAAAGATACTATTAGTTTTGTTACAGCTTTTCCGAATAGTTATCGTAAAATTAATATTTATTTTCGTTATTTCATTTAAGGTTCATGTTAGTATCCAGTCCAGTATGCGAAGATGGGTTACAACTGATGGTTACTATCCTGACGAGATCTAAGAATGTGTCTGTTAGAAATAATCTTACTATCGCTTTCTCCGACCTCACTCTGAGATTCCCAAATCTTACTCAACCCTGGACACAACACATTTATCACATGTGAGTGTATTACTTTATTTTGAATTATTTTAAAACTACAAATTCATTTCGTGCATTAAGATTTTTATAAATAATTAGACAAATTATGAAGGTTAACATCAAAAATAAATAATATTTTGTATCGTTGTCACCTTCGTGCATATATGGATAAATGGGTTCTTAGAGACCGTTAAAGGCTACTCTTTGCGAAATTAATTCTTGAAGGATGGACATGACGACGAAAGATTATATATGAACATTCTTTTGTTTGTAATCTTGAACGTAACCTTAACATTATGTCCTTGATAATTGCAGATTAAGCGATGATGACTTAGATGTTCGACAATGTGCTGTAAAGATGCTCTGCTTTTTGGTTTTACATGAGATGGTTCGCGTTAAAGGTCAGATAGCGGACATGGCGCTGTGTTGTGCGGATAAGGACGTGCGAGTCTCCAATATGACCAAACTTTTCTTCAAACAATTGTCGCTTAAAGGAAATGCACTTTATAATGTCATGCCCGATATTATATCACGACTTAGCGATCCAGAGTTAAATGTGCCAGAGGAACAATATAGAGTTATCATGAAGTAAGGTTTTTCTAACAAATATCAAACTCAGTTTTACATTCATTCGAAGATGACGTCATAACAGACCAATCGACCAACAACCAATACGATTTAAGAGACTAGACTTCGTTATGTAATAAGGATGAAAATTATCATTAGACATTTTGTCATTGTATTGTTAAATTAGAACTAAATAAAATTTACAAATATTGCAGTATGTACTGATGTCTTGTTGATAATCATACACAACATATTGTCTGTATAAATTATTTTAAAAACTAAGAAATGTCAGGAAAATACATAAAAAGCTCCATTTAATTTAAAAATGATTAATTTCAGATATATTACATCTCTAATACAGAAGGATAGACAAATGGAGGCGCTAATAGAGAAACTATGCCAAAGGTTTAAACTTTCGACAGAGGAACGACAATGGCGTGACCTTGCATATTGCCTGTCTTTATTTTCTTATAATGAGAGATCACTCCGCAAACTCATTGAAAACTTGGACTGTTACAAAGATAAGCTCCATTGTAATGGTGTTATGGAATGTTTTACAGCTCTTATGAATAACACATCGAAAATGGCGAGGAATGAATTGAAAGTATGTGG
This sequence comes from Hebomoia glaucippe, assembly GCA_025727935.1. Classification (NCBI taxonomy): domain Eukaryota; kingdom Metazoa; phylum Arthropoda; class Insecta; order Lepidoptera; family Pieridae; genus Hebomoia; species Hebomoia glaucippe. The sequence goes on along the minus strand of JAOSYY010000012.1, from coordinate 13,670,319 downwards.
GATATTATTTTTTTTTTATTTTTAAACTTATATTTCAAATTGTGATTTTAGATAGATATGTAATATAACTTACTACATTGAAAATTCGATAATCAAAATATTCAATTCTGACTAATATTTTTAATGCAAAGTGAGATTATTTGTTTGTAACCCTTTTCCGCCTAAATTGTCGAACCAATTTTTAATGAACCTAGATACCGAGACATCATTGTACAATATTACTCAAAAAGAAAACTAAAAATACCTATTTGTATTTTGTATCAATCACGTTAGTTTTGCAATTAATTGGTCTGAAAGAGGCGGTAATAAGTGGAGTCGTTCGAATACATATAACCATTGTAAAAAAAAAATATTTTATTTGTTTTAGACATTGGTAACAGAGCTTAGTGAAAAAATCGAAGACTGTTTCGCTGTATGTGGAAACGAGGAAAACGGACAATCGAACAAAGCCAACGATGAAACTCAACGTAGTAACGCGCCTGCAGCCACGCCACGGAGAAAAGCCGTGCACCGGCGGCAGCGAGTCAGATCTGATAGCCCTGATGAGGTTTGCGCCTATTGATTAAGTCCTCATAGTATTATTTTAGAAATCGCCGACCTAATTATCAAAATACAATAACTCTTACAAGATGAACATTACAAGAGAGAGTAAAAACTGTTTGTTTCCTACGCAAATTATGTCAAATAAATTTTAAGGAAAAGTTTCACCAATTAACGATAGTTTTGTAGGATTTGTGCAGTGATTCAATTGACAGGCTTCGATATATACACTAGATGCCATTAAAGGTCATATTTCGATTTTACGTGGAGTTACGCATTCTTATAAAAAAATATACCAACTTACACTTCCTACGTCACATTTACGTTGTGATTTTTAAATTATTAAAAGTAGAAATGATACGTAAAGAGTTTTATGATTACTTTTAGAATGAATCACCTAATAAGGATTACACACCACAAACAGTCAGAAAGTCAAGAAGAAAAGTTACCCAGAAAAAGATAACCGACAATGACTCAGATTCAGGTGAGATATAATGTCCAAACTATAATTCGCCACAGTTTTACCTAGTTACACCTTTTATTTAAATAAAATTTAAATAATTTAACGGGTGTAGAACGTGTGGCGGCATGTAATAAAAAATTTGCATAATCATTTTTAATTTATTTTTCTATAGGTGAAGATGATTTCCAAAAGAAAGATGAAGAAGTATTCAAAAAACCCACAAGAAAAGGAACGCGAAGGAGAATCTAATTAATATTATTACTATGATAAATATATTAATAAGCGTTACAAATACCTATTGTTTCAATTTAATAATAGAAGTAATTATTTTGAATTACGTTTAAAATATATGTTTTAATATAAATAAATACTGAAATAGTAACATTCATAAGTAAAATGCTCTATTTTGATCATAGAGTTATGATGAAAAAAGACAATGATATTTATCTTCTAAGTTGTATGTATTCGAGTTTATAAATTAATTGGGATTTGTGAAATATAAATAAAAGCGTACACGAGCAACCAATTTCGAGGTCTGAGATATTATGACATAATTAAATATGTATATTATGAAACAATGAATAAGGGCGAGCTAATTCTGAATATATACATCACGCCGTGTCAGGTTAAAGATTGTGTAAGTACAGGCACGCGGGTGAACTTGTATAATGTAACGATGTAATAGAACATAGGTATTTGCAATTTAAAACGTATATATAATATAGTTCTTTTAATGAGGCTGGCAACTCAAATGGTCTTTTATATTTTTCCTCTACGCTTTTGACACTTCTGTACGTCCAACTAAAAGACTTGTATCCAGGGACATAAAACAATTTTTAATATTGTCATGTCACTAATCTTTTGACATGTATTATATGTCACTTGTTTGTCAGTTCTTCAGATTTTTAAAACTAAAATAACAATATTTATGTTTGTTGTGCTTTTGTCCATTTTATTAATGATTCGACCAAACTTGGGTATTATAACACACTTCAAATGTAGATCAGGAATTTACCCTCGATCCAATATTGAAAGATATACGGTTCCGGATGATAAAGTTTCTTGGGATGCTGAATTTCACGAATACAAACCATCTAACTACACTTCTCCATCAATATTTGGAAAACCTTGGGCTGATCCTGACATAGGTATAAATTATAACTTGTTTTAAGTGTTTTTTTACATAAAGAATATCATTAAACGAACATATATTATTACTGTATATTTAAGGTACCCCTAATTTTAGCCCAAAATGGAATGAAGTAGACAAGAATGTAAATCGGAAAAGTCACTCAGGACAATATAAAGTGAAAGATGGATATCCTCTGAATCCTATTGGACGAACTGGAATCATTGGTAGAGGAGTATTGGGGCGGTGGGGACCAAATCATGCAGCAGATCCTGTAGTGACAAGATGGAGATTAGACCATAATAACAGGTTGGTTATTGTAAAATAATCCAGAAAATATATTTTAGTATTAATTATGAATAAAGCTAAAATGTGTAATCTTTACACATATAATAGTTATCGACAAATAAACATGAAGTTCATTATTTCTGCAATTGTGTGTTGTTAACTTATTTAGTCAAAACGTGTCTTACAGCATATCCAAAACCTTTCCATCTATATTTTAAGTGGGATACATCACTAATGTATTAGTATTGACATAGTAAATTAAAGCAAAATATTTGTTTCTATTTAGAATTTCTTTGAAAAGAATAAGTATAATGTTGTCATTCTCAGAAAGGTTCTTCAATTCATAGCAATAAAACGCCGTGACACTGGAGAATGGGCTCTACCTGGAGGTATGGTGGACCCTGGAGAAAGGGTAGCTTCAACAGCTATACGAGAATTTCAAGAGGAAGCTTTGAATTCTTTGGAAGCAACTGAAGGTTAGTATTACAGATAAGAATGAGACTGATTTAATTGAGCATGTCAATTTATGAATAATTTTGAAATTTAGACTATATTAATAATATTGAGGCACTGACATGATTCATTACTACTTTGATAGGAAGGAAGTAGCATATTTAACATTGGGGGTCATTTTAAACGATAATGATATTCTAAATGCTGCAATAAACCTACACCTATAAATTAACATGAATCCAACGATTTTAAGCTAATATGTTATGCATTTTAGAAGAAAAAGAAGCTTGGAAAGAAAAATTCAAGGATTTTTTTTGTGGCGGCATTGAAATCTACAGTGGTTATGTAGATGACCCTCGCAATACAGATAATGCTTGGATGGAAACTGTTGCTTATAATTTCCATGATGATACTGGCTCTGTTGTTGGGGAATTAAAATTACATGCCGGAGATGATGCAGTAGGTGTACGTTGGGTGGACATCACTCCAAATATTAAACTTTATGCAAGTCATCAATATATTGTTAATACTGTATTAGATAGGCATCACACAAATAAAACATAATAATGGACTATAATAATTTATTTACATGAAAAAATAAAAAACAAAGTAATCTATTACTTTATTCCTTCAATACACCTAATGTATTTTTAACCCATCACACCAACGCATATTTGAGATAAAACTGGATACCATAATAGAATAAAAGTATTGCTGTATTAAACAGAGCTGCTACTGACAATGTTGCTTATTGATTATTCCAGTACAATAGGGAATATAATATTTGATAAACGCGGCTTTAATATTATTAAAATTTGTACAGAGGGTAGAAATGATTAACAATACTATATACAAGATTCAAAATAGATGCTAGATCTAACTTCCATTACATTAAAATTTTAATAGAAAAAATTGGTCCCCTGTGTTTACAAATATAACTAGGTATGTCCTGTAGAGACTGCCTATTTTACTATACCTTAAATACATCAGTATATCCTCAACGTTACATTTAATAGTAAAATTTTTGACGCCTTGTATTATATCTATATCACGCATACATATTATATTATATAATTAAATAATTATTAAAAATAATTTTTACGTAAATGTAAAAGGATGAGTTTGTTGAAGAAATATCTTTATGAAGAAATGTGGGATTTTCACTATATGGGTTACATTTCTCAGAATGTTAATTTTCTCATGTATTAAATCATTTTAACATAAAATAATATTGTAAGTAGAAATATATATACATACGATACAATAACTATGAGAGAATACGAGTAAGCACACAGCTACATAGAGATTTTCTTATTCACCGAGTATATTTACTAGATTTTCGCCCCGAAAATTCATTAATATTACAAATAAAACGTAGCACACCCTGAAAAATATTGATTACCAACTAAAATGAGTTAAACAGTTCTAAACATCTACAAACACACAAACTTCATGACAGCCACTACCTAAATTATATAAAATTGCAGATTAGATTTAGAATAATTATTTATATTGCACCAAGTAAATGCATGTTATGTTGACAACTGGAATTCTGTGACAGTTTAAGTCTATACAATATATGAAAGAGAAGAAAAATAGTTGACGGGAGGTACCATCAGCCATACTAAACCTTATTACATATTACTTGACTAGTCAAATTTAAATCACTATAATATACTAACATTATATTTTGTTGTATCATTTCGCATATAACTTTATATACTCATTAGTTATTTTTAAATATACCCCATTATCATACAGAAACAGTGGTATAACAATTCTACTGAATAATTGGTCGCCCATAAATATTTCCAACATCAGTAAAATATAATTTTAGAACTCAAATTGCATAACAGTAACATTTGTAATATACTAAGATTATAACGACCACAGCACCATATGATTGAAATTAACCAAGCCTTACTTGATATTCTTTACTATAGCCAGAGTGGCTTTGAGACGTTTTTTCTTCAATTGTTTCTGAGGGTCTGTAAAAGTTTAAAATAGACATAATATTTCATACAGTCAATTTTATCAGTTAAAATTACCGCATCCTTTACTTTTAAGTCAATATCATTTCAACGATCATTTTATGTTCTCAGTAGAGTTACTGCTTTGAAGTTATCCTAAATATTAGCTATTGTCTAAATACAATAGAAATCGTAAATAGACTTACCAACTTTAGAAAGACATATTATAAAATTGCATATTGCAAATTTTCTTTGCATATAATGAATGACTGTGTCCAAAGCATACCTTTAACAGTTTAAGGCCTGCATTGTAGGCAGCGATAGAGTCTGGTACGCGCGGTAACAATTCACGTCGTTCATCAAACGAAGGATGTTCTGTGTGAACGTCGGTAGATCCTGTGTGATTACAAAATTATTATATTTCTCCGTAAAACTTGAAACGACCGATTAATTTGCTATATCAGGTTTTATTTTAAATATTCAACTGCCTTACTTTGTATTTTTTATTCAAAATTATCAAAAATGTCTAAGTGTTTTTTATTTAAGAGTTTATAGAAGGAAGGTGTAATGATAGTCACCGTATCAGAAGGAAAGTCAGCTAGAAGTCGCGCGTGTTCGGGCGCCAGGTCCGGTAGCGAGGACAGGAAATGTGGCAGAAAGCCACCTCGGAACGTGGGGAAGTCCACGGTGGCCATCGCGTGTATACATGCGACCGCTTCGTCACGCAGGAGAGCACGCGCCCCGCCCTCGCAAACACCAGACAGCAGAACCGACAGAAACTCGCCCATAAATTCAGAACGGAATATTGCCTAAAAATTATATATATCGAATTCATTTCGCATCTCAATTTTTACAGATAAGACACACATTATCATCAGAAATTAATTTAGTATAAACTCATATTCTTTTGCTACATTAAATTACAGTTAGTTCTAGTTAGTAGTACATTATTTTACCGATATCTGATGATTCTATAAAATGTTATCTATACATTTTGCCAATCTGTTGAACTTCTAAATCCAACAATAGATTGAAAACGTTTTGTCTGCTAAGTGTTCTCCGGAGGGATTGTTAAGTAATTAAATGAACCTTGTGATAAAGCTTCCATTTGGTGTCAAGAAGGTCAAGCGTGTGCAAATTCGTCCGCAGCAACTCGATGTCAGGCTGCAGCAAGGCTTGGCCAACTGCTGACAACGCGCCGCGCAACTCGTTCAATCGCCGAGCGCTCTCGTCACTTTCGCATTTATGGGGGAAGAAGTACCGCCACCGGTATATCAGGACACTATTCGATCAATTGATTAGTCTATTCAGTAATTGGTTATAGTAGTTCCACTGTCCCTTTATCTAGGTGATCTCTATAAGATTAGATAAAAATGCATTTAACTATGCAATGTAGGTTACTTTCGTTGTATCGTTAACATTAGAACCCTAAGTAATAAAATTTATAACCAGAAATTAGGAATATTTTAAGAATTTGTAATTTTAGTCGGAAAACATTCGCAAAAACTATTTTGTTTGGTCAACATTATGTACCTCGCTAGGGCTCGGTGTGCGGCACGAGCGAGCGCCGGTGAGTCGGGTCCCGCCCGCGGCATCACGTGTTGGTGTAACAAAGCAAGCACGGCGCGCACCCTCACGCCTCCGCCACCCGCCTCTACCCCGAGTCGCACACACTCTACCAACCGTTCCAAGCTGCCGGCACTATCACCAGACCCTCTGTAACATTGCACATAATTGCTTTAAATTACTAATAACGCATACAATTTTTTTTCTACAATAGGAAGATAAGCGAGCATTCTATTCCAGATCAGGAAATCTAGGAGACGCGCAACCAACTTTAAAACCTTAGTCATTATTACACCATTTGTTATTTAGTCACGTTCTTGTTTACTAGAAGAGTTTCAACCAGTTGATGCCGTTTAGTCGGGGATCTGCCTAATTTATACATAGGAATTAAAGTTTTACATAAGAGTAAACAAACATATAGATTAATTTAAAACGAACCGTAACATTGTCGTAAAAACTAAAGCAGCGAATTCTCATTAGTACCCACTATAGTATAGCTAACGGTTTAAAATATAGTAGGTAGTACTAACTTTTGGGCAACTTCCAAAAACACTTCTATAGCGGTGTAAGCGAAGTTACCGAGCTGTGGCAGCATTGCGGTGAAGAGCGCTAAGAAGAAATCTGTGATCTCGGCCTCAGCTGCCGCCCAACTCGATTCGCAAAGCATACGCAACGCACTCTCAGCCGCCCACCCCATACTCTCCGCTATTATCTGTATAAATAAAATTTTGAGGTATCACTTAGTGTCCTTACGAGCGAGTGTTAGATGGTTATATCATACAATATAGTAAGTATACTCTTTATGCACGCCAAAATCTTTAAAACGAAGCCCCCTTGCTATTTTACCGCAGTTTCCGTCAATAGTTATGGTATATAAAAATTATATGCATAGCTTATAATTATGTTATGCATAATACATAATATTATTTTTTAAATCATAAATATTGCTTTGTTGCTCTACTTAAACATTCTTAAGGTTAATTCGCTCACTTTTTTAGAGTTAGTAGGCGCGCCAGCAAATGCGTGCAGCAATTCAGTGAGGGGTGGTAGGGCTACTTTGGGCCCCGCTGTGTTAAGCGCTCCGGCCCACGATGAGATTAGGGCTCTTGCCGCGTCACCACCAGCCCCAACACCGCTGGGACCTCGAGACAGGGCCATTGAGACGAGCGCCTCTCGCACCACTGCTGCGGTCTGTAATGCAAATTCAAATATTATATATATTTTTTTTACAATTATATAGATCATAGATATCCAACCTTTTATAAACTACCGCATCCTTTGCATAATAATAATCTGTTTATTAGCTATTAATCACAAATTATAAATTATTTGTCTTTTGCCCCACTAAGTTACGTTACTACCCAGTTGAAAACCTAAGATACAGCTTATAACTGGCTATTATAATTCATTCTTGAGCTACATTTTTCGAATAAACAAGATTATACATCAGTAAAGTAATTGACAACATGTGAAAAACAATTTAGAAAAGCGAAACTGTACTTTGGGTTCTAAGTAGTGCAACGATCTCTCGGCATGATGATAGAGATCTCCACACAATGTGATTGGATCTCGAGAAAATTTCACGTTCTTCGAAAGACTGAGCAATAGGTGCGCTGCAGCGTGACATAATAACGGGGGTTCCTGAAACGAATTAAAAATAATATTATTATAGCGAATGATTGAACGTAACAACGAAATACAAAATTAGTATAATAATAAATGTGTTTATAGCAGATATCTCACTCAAGAATATCGACGCTAAAAATTAAAATATTACATAGCACTTAAATATTTGCAACAACATTACAATAATTGTCGTTTAACTGGTTAAAATGCCTGCTCAGAGTACTCAATATTACTGAAGTATAAAATTTAGGCGAACAAATTTTTATTTTCTAACGTGCAATATATAGATTCAAAACTTCGATAGTCACCGGTACTTCATGAGGCACCAAGAACGGCACGGCAGACGCGAAGAGTCCCTCCATGGTGTGTATGGGCACATTGCACTCGTTAGCATAGCAACACCATGCGCCCATACACGCGAACATCTCTGCGTGTCTATAAAAAATACAATTACTTATAAGTATCTAATGTTGATTTTATGTATAGATGATAACGTGGAAATAAAAGTGAGTGTCTTAAAATCAGCTTTGTGAAGTGAAAGTCACATCAAAATCGATCCAGCTCTTTCGAAGATTAGACAGAACGAGCAGATATATTTCTTATAAATTGTGTTTCTGTTATGAGTGCGATACGATATTACAAACAGACAGTTCAAATTGATTTATATGTATAGATTAATGGCATATCTATACAAGGCATTGTCAATAGAATTTAAATTATTAAGAATACTCACAGCGGCACGTAGACATGCGCATGCGCAGAGGTTCGGTGCGGGCGGGTGAGTGCAGCACCAGCCAGTGCGCTTGCACAACGCTCAACAAGCGCGGCGCCCGCTGTACTGCTTTCATTGCTACTTTCAGTTTCTATGTTCAGAATTTAAAATATCGTCACATAGTGATATTCCGCAGTTTCAGGATTATAAATGTTAAGTTCCATTTAAAATTCCCAAACAAGGTACATTACTACTAAAAGGAGTAATGAATAATCGTTATCAATTAGCTATTTTTAAAAATGACTATTTCACTATATGCAATTTGTTTAATTGGGATGTAAAAAGGAGACATAATGTATGTTACCGCTAAGCAACGCGGGCGCAAGTCTTCCTAACAGTCTAGTGAGTGTAGCGAGATCGAGCAACGCTGCCAGCAGACGGTCAGCGTCGGCGGGTGCGGCGAGAGGCGCGACACCTGTCCCTCTACCCACGGCGCGCGCGTGCACACCCGCCAGACCTTGCCACCGCTCCATCTATATCACAAAACAATTTTTAATGTGATGTAACTATGAAAAATGTCTTAATATGAAAATATAGCTGACCCAGCAAACGTCGTTTTGCCACATAAATATATAAAATTTAGGAGTGAAAATTTGGGGTGGTTTGTATTTGTATGTGCTGCATCATAAAAAAATGGAAACAAAATATATTGTCTAAAAAATAAGAAAAACATTTAGGGGTGAACCACCCTTAACATTTAGGGGAATGAAAAATAGATGTTGTCCGATTCTCAGACCTACTGAATATGAATATAAAATTTCACGAAAATCTGTCGAGCCGTTTCGTAGGAGTATGGGAACGAACATTGTGACACGAGAGTTTTATATATTAGATAACAACATTATTATTTATTAAAATATCCCCTTAACCTGTTCGGTCGACATAATTCGAGTACGCTAAACAGGCCTAACTGTGCATACTCAAACGGCGACGTATTTTTAATGTGATTGAGAATTTTGATTAATTTCGTAGTTCTTTTACAAAACAATATTCTATATAGTGTTTTTTACTTAAAAAAATGTTTTTGTCCGTCTTAAAAAAATCTGAACGTTAATATTTTACGTTAAAAATAAAACTTCACTACAAGGATATGATGTAGTTTGAGGATATGCAAATGTGGACCTTCTCGTATTTTCTGATTTTAGATTTACTTTGAGATGTCCTTAAATAGACTATAATAGATATTACTGTTTTATAATAAGCTTGCGAACTCTTGTCGGTACTTCTTGTAATAGTCGTTTAGCGACTTTCATTATTTCAAAATTACATTCAAAGTATTGAATATTATCTTGCAAATCTAAAAAGCCATTAATATAATGACAATATGTGGTAATTTAAAATTGTACTCACCACAGCAGTGAATACTTCTAATGGTGCTAAGTCTGCTACTCTAGCTATACATTCTATACAATGTTTGAGGAATGTCTGCCATTCAGTTTCACCCTATAAAATTAAAATGTATATAATAAAAAGTAATACATATTCTAGTTATTCCATAGAAAAAAATATAATTGGTTTGTATTTTATACTAAATACACAGTACATACTCGTATACCAAAATAACATTTTATTTACAATCTTTGTATGTCTGCCTATTTGTTCCAACTAAAATAGAATGGCTGGATCAATTCGTCCAGGGCTCTCACTAGCAGATATCTGATGTAATAAGGTGTAACTTAGGCTTTTTATTTTTATTAATATAAAGAGTAAAAAACTTAACTAAACCGCCCCGAGGAAGTCGCGGGCGCAGCTAAATAATAATGTTAATGTTTACTGTACATAATTAAATAACATTTATTATACTAACATCGTCATCGCAAATATCATTGTCGAGATGCTGTAACTGCGCCTTATTGTGTTGGAATTGAATTTTGTTGAGTATTCCATTTACAAGCGCTTGTAAAGCCTCCCAGTACCTGAAATAAAATTTATTCAATAATTACATACACATTAATAATAGATTTATTATAAATACGTTAAAACAATTCTAATGATTTAATACAACTTTTAAGATCGCGAATCCAGTACCTATAATAGGTATATGACGGATATCACATAGTAATCGGGGTTTAATAAAACTAATTTTAACTACATATGTTCAGATTTTATAAATTTTTCCAAACAAAACTTTGGGTATGTTTTTTTAAATTTAATAATGAAAATAGTATCTGCATTCAGCACTCACTTATTGAAATTGTTATTGACAGAATGTACTAAAAAGTTTCACCAGTGCCAAGAGGCGAAGAATTTATTGGATTTGGTGCTGAATTATAACTTTGGACATTCTCAATACTATAATACTATTTTTTTAATGCTATAGATAGGCAAGCGATACACAGTTCACCTATAGTAAGCGATTGCTGTCGCCCATGGACACCTCTAAGACCAGGAGACGCGTTGCCAACCTTTAAGCCGTAGCCTTTTCACATCAATTGTCATTTACTCATATTATCCATAAAGTAGTACATAGATTCCTTAAAAATTATTGCTCGTATTTGGACACGTCACTTATATTTACAACTAAATTTAATACTTGTCATATCATTTACACTATATAAGGTTTTGACAATCAAAACTCAAGTATAGATCGTGACTAAGTCCCATTTTAGTAAACATAATATTAACAAACAATGGCCTTACTCACTTTGCAGTATCTTCTGGTTTCAATACATCAATAAACTGCAACCATATATCTAAACAACTAATAAATGAAGTACATGTTGGCACCTAAAAAAATTCAACATTGATTTTTAAAGTTGACATTGCATACAACCATTTAATATGATAATAAATAGTACAATTAAGTAATCTAAATCGTAGTTACCTGGAATGTGAATTGGAACAAATAAGACAAAAACTCAATAGCATCGAATTCCGGTTCAGCTTCCAATCTCTTGAAATGCAATGAGACAAACAATTTCAAAAACTCTGCTAACTTGTTTAGGTAGCTGAAAAACAATATTGACATTAATTATATTATTAGCGGAGTATGTAATAATAGAAAAATTTGAAATTATACAAAATTATGAATTACCGAATACTCTAAGTAAAAATAAAATAGGTTAACAATACCTCATTGGATAATTGATCGCTGTATGTTTGCTAAAGTTTAACCTACCATCAATCGATTCACGCAAAAACAACTTGTGTCAAAATCATGTCTATTGACATAATCTCGAGAAGATAAATAAAGAATTTTCTTTATATACTTTTTCTTAAACGCAGTTATACAAAAATAATAAATTTTATTTATATAGTTTTTTAGTTTATAACATATCCAAACTTTTTGGAAGTGTAACCATTTTATTGGACATTTACTTTGTTGGTCTTTTAATAATGGCAAAATAGGTTGTATATGTATTAACGACCAATTTAAATATCCCAGTATTTAATGGGGTGCTGGTTTTTTTTAAATGACCATAAAGGTTTACTTGTTCAGCTATACTTACTCATGCTGTGCGCGATGCATGTGATGCGTATGGTGCGTAAGATGCCGCAATAGACGCAATGCGCAGTGATGTAACCGGAGCGCAGTCGCCGCGGATGAAGGAGGGGCATATCGCCGGTACAATAACTCGCACACACCGCCCAAACCAGCTAATGCTGCCTCCACACTCTACAATTTAAAACCAATACATGTTAACTAAAATAACTAATTTCTTTTATGCATTTAATCTACAATCTTAATTCAATTAATGTTAGACTTCAAT
>JAOSYY010000012.1:13628343-13643206 GCA_025727935.1 Hebomoia glaucippe | reverse complement strand
TAGTTAGTATAGGCTAGTGTACATAATACTTATGAAGATTTACATTTAATAGTAACAAAAATCTAAATATATAATATAAAAATCGAAACAAATATACGTAAAAGAATGTTAATTTAACATACAAATTCTTTAGCAGTGGTCATCCAAGGACGTTTCAAACGTTTTGTATGTGATCTCTAGTCACTGTACCTTAAATCGTATAACTTTGTTGTGCAATTATGTAAATATCATGAAATAGCAATGCCACACCTGATACATACAGTTTAATTTGTAAACAACTACAATTTTCTTTTTAAGTTACGAAGTTGAAGCAAAAATATATTGTCCCGATTATTTTTTGCGAGGAATTTATTATATAAATAAGTAATTTTATGCTTCATAGATCAAACGCGAGTCCATTTCAAGCATACCTTAAATATTGCATTGATTTTTTTCCAACTCTACGATTGACCTACAGTCTTGTATAATTTAAGTCGTGTAGGATAAAAACCTGGTCACACCTTAGAATAAAATTCAGATACAATTTTAAAATCAATAAACTACGTCTAATTCATAAATAATATTATGGTTGCGTTTGCCATTAACAGGTATATGAAAACTCATCATAACATATCGACCTAAATCTCGATCTAAAACATCTTGGATACTATATATGGGAAGATCTCTCTCACGACCGATATTATCGTTACACATGATGATACCAAGAAAATAATAGGAGGCCATAAATAATTACTGTTGAGCAAGAAGCGCGTGAATTTGACCCATAAACTACACACACAAGGTCGCCTTACAAAACATAAATTTATAAATAATTTTATACATTAGTTGTTAGTAAACGGTCAAAAATTCTTCGTACAGATTAATAATATGCTTAAAACTCAAATCTCAGTTCTTCAATTTTTGGTATTTAATACGTATATGATTCTACAATAATTTTATTATAAAGGTTAACTCGTTTACGCATGTTTGGTAACTGTCTATGGTAATGTTAAAAGCTTTAAAAAGATAAAAATGTTGTAGTTAAAAGGTAAGGGTAAGATTATGCAATAATTGCATCAGAATAATAACCTGCCTGATTGATATTTCGATTTGGAGCTTTATATTTTAGAAGCGAATATTTTGATAAGTATTTTAGTAATTCTTCAATGTTACTTTTTATCTTGCGAACGGTACTCTAATTGTTATGCAAATGTCTTTGTTTTACTATCACTGGTTATGCGTCAAGTAACATTTGAATTAAGAATTGCTGTTTAGTCTTAGGTATTACCGTCGGAAAATTTAATGAAAACATTTAAGCTTAGTATAACAGTAATATGGCCTAGTTTAAAATAAACGAATATATATATTTTTAAAGTATGTTTTTTGTAAAAGTCTAGACAATTATATGATTATAATTAGCATCGACCACGCAATAATCTGTTGTTAACATTGCAGAAAAAAGAGCCCCAAACACTATCTTAAACGTAAATATAGTGTAATGACTACACTTTACAGTCATTAGACTGTTTATAAAGTTTTTTAATCTATTACTTACATTAGGAAAACTACAAAATATAAGTTGTGTGCCAACGGGGATTTTCACACCACATTCAGATAAATCCCGGACCTTGTAAGATCCGGGTTTAATTTTAAGAACCATTTTCGCTCTGCTGTCGTCCAAGATGGTACATATTTTGTAAATTATAAATCAATTTAACACACGTGCACAATAAATTCCTCTGTTAACATGTAAAGCCTTCGAGATTGTCTTTATGCTTCAAACTTGGTTTGTTTGAAGAAGCCGTGATTACGTGCGAAATAGCATGACCAATGACAATGCCGAATGTGCTTACGCTTATACAGTTAACGGTAAGATTTTTAGTGGTTAAACAATATTATGCATGCTTATTTTTCTTCTACATAACAAAAAATAGCAGTTTATCATATAATTTAAGGTATTCTGAAGACATTTTAATACCGTCATGATCAATTATCGATTATTCCCTCAATCTTGTTGATAAATATTTTTATATGTTTAACGAAAATTCTTCAATTAAGATTATATTTTTAAATATTGTACGGTAGTTTTTACACACTGTAATATAATACTTATACTTTATACAGTTTTTAATCGGTAGTATTTTAAGTATGACCGTCGAGACTAGTAGATATTGCCGGCCTGTTATTAGGTACCGATAACCAATTTAGTTTTATGGCAAGACATCAAACCGAACCCACTAAGTATAATGCAGTTAAGGATATTGAATTTGCAGTTACGTTGTTCGGAGTTCTGTCTTAACTTTGGTATGTAGGTAATGTAATTGGATCTGAGCTAAACTTGGTAACGATATTTGAAACATAAAATAATTGCACTGGATTGATGATTGATTTATTTGTCGTTTAGAAAAAGTATCAATATCGACAAATTAATAGAATAATATGCTCCATTAAGAACATACTATGTATGATTAATATTAGATTCTTAGTAAAAAAATAAAATACCTTATACTTCATTAGAGAATTAACTGAAGTATTTATGGGAGGTTTTTACGGCCCTTAAACTAGTCGAGAATTGATTCATTGGAATTTGTTTTTGTGATTTGACGGATGAACTTTAGGCTCACTTGTCAGTAAATAGTCAGCTACATGACGTCATTAAATAATCAATGATCGCTGTCGACCTTTTATTTTTTCTTGAATTCAAAATTAAGAATTGTTCTATTTACGACACTGTTGTTTTTCGAATACTGTAAATAAAAATAAATAAAGCTGGCAGCAGATCGTCGCTAAAATAATAAATGATGAAATACGGTTAAGGCCTTACGAAATGCGTCTTTTAGATCTCCTAATCTTGTAAGTGTTCATGGGCGCCAGGAATCACTTCCTGTACGTGAACTGTATGCTCGCTTTCCTCCTATGGCATAGAAAAATACTAAAAATACTGCTATGTGACAAAAAATGCTTATGTAATCGTTTAACAATAAGATAACGGTGAAATAAACTCTTAGTTTATTAAATATATATACATTTACCGCACGAGACATGAGCATTGTAATAGGTCGTTGGCAGGATATTCAATCCGCGGTGATTCATAAGATTCCCCACTAAATTTACGTTTAGAATGGCAAACATAGACCTTAACTCTAAAAAATTTTTGTACTTTGTACTTATAGATAAATAGAATAATTATCATCCATAAACTGCAGAAAGAACTAATCTATAAACATAATTAAAATGGAATTGTTAGTTTGTATTATTTAAATTTTTTTCTAAATTTATGACAGAACGATTAAGGATAAAAGTTTTGTTGTCTGTCTATTTATTCCGGCTAATCTGCGAAACGGTCGATTTTCAACTAACATAAGTTACGTGCTAATGTTGCAAGAAATAATTGAAGCAACTTTCATTTTAAATTCCCCAATACTCCCATCATATGTTCGAAATTGTATGTACATTAAAGTAAGTTAATTAGTTTACAAAATATGCGGGTTTATGTTTTAGACTTAGATAACTACCGCCTACAGGAGCTTGAAGCTTCCAAAGATTAAATTGATTATATAAATTACTGTTAAAATCATAATAATCGCAAAATAAGTTCTAATCATACCTCGAATACCTATAATCAAGATGTCAATATAGAATGTACAACGCATTAAATATCACGTAAGAATTTAGATCACATTTTATATCTATTTAGACTATTATGACACGTAGGTACAATTATTCTATCATACATAATAATTAGTGTTAAATTATAATAAATAAAATTATTTTTATTAAATCCTTTACTATGTAATTAAAAAAAGTTCCATGACTTTATCTTATAACTCTTTATATATCTTTGAAGAGAAAATAATTAATGGCAATATCTAGCTGAATATTTCATTTCTGTATGATATAGCACAAATCACCGTGGTAGATAGCCAACAATAAAATACAAAGCGAGTTTTGCAACATTAAGCAGGATTTTGTACCTAATTCTGTTATAACAGCCAATATAAATTATATTATCATACCAAACTTATAGTTTGTATTTGAAAAAATATTGAATTAAAAATGTTTATAAATAAACTTAGATTAAAGGTTAAGACTCGATTGCTAATAAAAATCATCAAATCATCGCAACTTCGTCCGTCCGGTTGAGTCAGGTAGCCAATAAACGTCCTTGCATTCACCACGAGATGGTGAATCGTAAGTGGCCGTCTTATCACTGAAAATCTCCGTCTATCACCGGACGAAGGCTCATAGAAGCATTTCACTTACCTTTAACAACGATACATTATACCGGCGCCTCGGCGCCGTCACTACGTGATCGCGTTCACTATTTTGCAAATGTAATGGAAAAATATGTTTGAAAACACGAATCGTTGGAATTGTTTACGCAGCGAAAGCGATGTTAATACGGAAGTAGGGTCGCGTCATCGAAGGCGGTCAACTCGCGCGCGGTTCATGAACTACTCACGATGGTAACCGTTTCTCCAGCTGAGGTGTCGCGAGGAGAAAGTGTTGGCCGTGGTGCGCCCGCGCCGGTTGGCGGCGAGCCGTGGAGGGGACGTGACGTAGACAGATACACCAGCCTTCGGAGAATCCTCATTCTACAGACGACCCGTTTCCTATTATCATGAGACTCCGCGTTCTATTATAATAATATTTTTTAACCTCGCCGTAAAATTAAATGTTAATATTTCTGAACGGCAGATAATCTATCAAATTTAAATGATAATTTAAAAAATAAATTAGAATGTATGAAATCACTCGAACCCCAGATGAAGGTCTTTTAAGCGCACATCTTTTTATGACAGACTTCCACAGATGCCTATGAAGCTCAATTAAATAAGCAATACTCTTTCAATGATTAGCTGATGATCTAGGAATTATTTTTGTTGCGAGAGAAATGATTAAACTAAACTCTGACTCATCCTGTTAATAATAGAGTATTACTTTAGATACATAGTATGTTAAACGCCTTTTATTTAGTATAATCGTATGTACGTATTTGTTTTTTAATTACAATATTAAAATAACGTTTATAAATGTTTTTTTTAAATCACGTGATTATTTTAAATAAAATTGTGTTTTTGAATATACTGTACAAAAACTATAAAAAACTGCAAGTAGAATAGTGGTACTCATTATAGAAACAAGAAAGTTTACATACGCTACATTTAATTGTTACCAATCCCTTTACCGAAACTGTTTTTTCAATGTGGATCTGGTTAGGACTACAAATTAATATGAATGAGTCTAATAGAAGCGCTCGTATAAATTAAGTAATTAGACACAGTTCTCACGGACTTCACCATCATCCCTCGGGAATGCATGTTATTTTCCTTACATATATTAAAATTATATTTTTACTGCTAAGTTAGACTTCCTATATTGTTCGGTTTAATTCTGTAATAACGTTTGACTCAGAGTTTAATTATGTTTTTAAATAATTTAAAGAATGTAACACGAATTGCATAAATATAATGTTTTCAAAATCCAGAAATGCAAAATTTAAAATGTGGGAACAATGTGAAGATATAGATAAAATACATAAAAACAGCAAAAACGTATATTTAGTTTCTGGAAAAGCCTTGATTTATGTACTAAGAAAAGACATTACACAGCTGTCATCTACTAATTTAAGACCAAAGCCAATTTGTTTCTTTATACTCAGCAAACATTTCACATGATATTGACTTTATAGTGAAGAATTGCGCAATTTAACTAATCATCAAAGACGTTAAAAATATTTATGAGTGTAGTTAGCTTAAACAAATAGTGACAGGGCACAGAGAGGGTTCCGAGTTTTACATCCTTGATGACATCTCAACCATTCGCCAGCACAGGCCAGTACTTTGAAATATAATAATATATATACAAGATATATAAATTATGAATTAATTCACAAATTATTTATGCATTTTTAGTTTTTGATTTCTTAAATTAATTCTAATCAACTGCGTCAAAAAAATATATAGATTTTTCTTATGTTAAAGAACGTATTAAGACATTTGTTCAAGACGTCAGACAACATAACAAAATAATTAAATTTTATCACAATAAATGTAAATTTTTAGCTTTCAATATCTTTGTAGTATGTAGTGTAAGAGATGTTTAATTTAAATACGATTTCATTCCGGCTCTGTTTCGTCGGAAGGCATCTGTTTATACAATTATCAGTTAAGAGGCGAGTCAGTGGCGCGCGCTGTTCTTCCTAAATGACTCCTTCATGAACGAGATCCATCTGGACTCATATAACGACTGAATATACATCCACGGATTAGTAGTCACTTTGCATTTGATCTAACCAGTGATACGCGGGGACCTCTCAAAAATGGAAACCTTTAATCATCAGTACAGTGAAAATTGGGAGCAAACGTATTATGCTGGATCACAGCATCGATATACAACAAGCACAGCGCCAGTGAAACAACGATGTCAAGCCAACGCCCGAGAAAGGGATCGCACTCAAAAGTTAGTATCTACTAAAAATCAAAATGTATACATGTAAATAAAGCTAGTTTCCTTTTTGTCATAATAATTATTCATTATATCTAAATCCATAAGATATTAAATAATAAAAACGCAATTTATAAATTGTTTGTTTTTGGTTGAAACGGTTGACGGATAATAACTGGCAAATTTCATAAATAGTAACTTAGATTAATTACATTTAAACATCGTCATAATTATTTACGTTAATAGTGTATCTCGTATATGTATATATACGAGACGTGATAACACCGCGTTAGTAAATATATAGAAATATATATTATAAGGATTCAAAATCCTCTATAATATTGAAAATGTATTTGAAACACTAATATCTTACCACAATGTATAATAAATAAATCTTATAAATAAGGAGGCGAAACATCAGAATCTCATGGTGAGTGATCCCGTTGTCCAAAATATCTGTTTCTATAGTCAAAGTTTAAGTATTCAAACATATTATTATCACAATTATATAAACTTCCAAGCAGCGTGAACATGGCTTTCAACGCACTGCGCCTGCTCATACCAACGGAGCCTCCGGACCGTAAGCTCAGCAAGATCGAGATTCTTCGTCTAGCTGGCAGTTATATCACACACCTGGACAACCAACTGTATAGTGGTAATAATGTATTGTATTAAGTAGAACTGCATCGACACAGTTTTGTCTGCGGCAATGAAACTTAAATTTCATCTCTCCTTGCTACTTCAAATAACTATTGTTGTATTTTTACCAGCAAATACAAATTAAGAAACACTGCGGAAGATTATGTATCGATAAATGAAAGCTGAGACAAATATAATATAATGTTAATGATATATACATTTGTTTTAATACATTTGTAGAAATTTTGACACCCATAGTTACATTTGCTGATACAAATAGGTGGTGTGCAGAAAACCAATTATGGTTTATAGCACACTTTAGTATTTAAGCATCTTTTTAATGTTGTAATAAGTAAAATAAATAAATAAAAATTATAAAAACCCTTATTTTACAGGCGATATGGAGCGACCTTGTCTAAGAAAAGATGGCTTCGAACACAAAAACACTTCAATGTGTACTTTTTGCTGGTCAACAGTTAAAAAAGAAGTAAGTATTGTGTGTAACACTAATAAGCAGCATATAAATTTTAAAGTTAAAAAATTTACAGTAATTCCGTAAAAGATAAACTTTAAAAGATTCAGAGACTGTAGTTTGATGACATATTTGTCTTTTGTTACAGAGACCTACTACGACACACAATAACGAATTTGATACTTCATACTAAATCTAAGTATATTGATTATTAACACTAGTCTTAAAGCTTTATTTTTTTATAAATTAAACATAAATGTTTTATCAGAAGACGCTTATTTTGTATTCCAAAGAAGTATTATTTAATGAAACGGGAAGGAATTTATAATTAGTATGGATACTAAATTTGAGTTCATTGAGTGATTATCGACAGTAGAGTTCAGAAAAGACAACGTATTCACTTAAGAACGCCACCTGTTTCCACGATCCTAATGTGTTGGATCACCTTACGTAACCAAAATATGTCGAACTTTACAATGGCCGTACTCGGTTAACGTGTATTTGTAAGAGATGGCGGTGTAAAATAAAAGTTATGTGAAATATGTTAACACCTTAAAAAAAGCTCCGTTAATAATAACCAGACCTCCGTTAAAAGCAATAACATGAGATAATATTAAGTAACTATTGTTTTAAGACGTTATTATGTATTATTTGTGATTAGTAGACTTAACACTATTATTGAGGTCATTGCTTTAAAAGTCATCATTTTATTAAATACTAGTAAACAAAAGGCCATTACACAAGTTTGGAAATATCGGTCGAGTTAAGAACTCCTACCCATATATGCGAATTAAATTTACGAATTCTCGAATGTTTTTAATAAAAATATAGAGCAACATCATATTAAATGGATTACGTCTCGCTTATTTCTCATCAATGTTTCATGTAAATTTATTATTATTAAGATTAAGAGATTAAATAGATTTATTTATTTAATTGAATTTAATACATCTAATGGGTGGACAATACAAAAGAAATGAACTAAATATGAAGTATTACTTACATATTCAATTGAATTGGGTCCAGTCAACCCACCAAAAACGGACGTTACACAAGGTTATTTATAATATTATATATACACACGTAAATTGTTACATTTAGATAAAAAAAGAAAACAAATTTAATGGCACCATTTCTTTTTTTATTGTAGGTTTGTATTAAGCACATTAATAAGATTAAGAGTTGAATATAGTCACAACCAGTATTTTACAATGGTGGTAAAGTGTTTAAAAATGGGAGTTCATATTTAAGTACATGGGTACAAACAGTCAAGATAGTTATGTTTAAAATATTTAATAACAAAATTTTGTAAAAAATCTAAATATAAATACTACGATTTATTTACACTATTATTCTACTAACATAAATTTTCCAATATTTATTTAGTAACTTATATACACGTGGTATAGTGATAAATCGATATACGTACATAGAATAATAAAGCATAGAACCTTAATTGTGCAAAAAATGTGATTCTGTGTGCAAAATATCGTATTAAGGAAAATGTTTCTATTATAATTATAATTTTGGGTATATATCGTGAAATTCAAATGAAAGCATAAATTACAACTACATGAAATGCTATTTCTAAATATATCCTATGCATTATTATTCTAAAAATATATAACTAATTGTAAAATATACAGTAAATTAAAGATATAAATATGTCCACAGTATAAAACAATAATTTATTGACTGTATATTATAATTTATTTGCATTTTTGTACCACACTTGTTATATTGAAGTATGTCGCTTGTCACTGAAGTTTTTACAATTTATGTGAAATAAATAATTAATACATAAATTTCTTACTTTTTAATATAAAATGATATAATAATGTACTTAACGAACTCAAATAGATTATTAGTCTGTAAAATAAATTCATCAATCATTATAAAAAACAGTATTATGTAGATATATCATTAATAAATATTGTTTAAGTATATTAAAACGTAAGAAGTATGTGTAAGTGTACTTAAGCCATAATCTAAGTAAATATACAACAACAGTCTACAAACCTACAAGTCATAATAAAAATCCTAATTTACTTGACTAGTAAAAAATCTAGTCAATTTCTTCTTAACTAAAATTCATAAATAATAAGGCAAGTATTATTTACAGAATAATACATATTCATTTATATAAACAAACGTAGAAAAATCTTCATATTACACATAAGAAATGCAAAAATAAAAACAATATACCTCTCACAAGGGTGTCATAACAATAAACTCCGTGGTCACATCTCATACATACAAATATTCCTCTACGAAGACATCACAGTCACTGATATTAAATATACTTTAAACATTCGCATATCATACAAGTTTCACTTTCTCTTTTATTTAATTTCGTGTGGATCGAATTTGTGATTTTGCAAGAGGAAAGATCTTTTCATAGATATTAATTATAATTTAATTGAAATCCATTAATTATGAGGCGAAATAAAAATAGTTAGTGTTATATTACTGTAACAACTCCATCTTTTGAAATTTAAGTCTATATAAAAAACTTGGACCGTTAAAAGATCACACGTTAGTTAATAAATAAGTTGTTTAATCTAGCTTTATAATCAGAATATAAGCGTTTTAAAACAAACGCCTACCATGCATTAAGTACCTTGAAAACTGTCTG
This sequence comes from Hebomoia glaucippe, assembly GCA_025727935.1. NCBI lineage: Eukaryota > Metazoa > Arthropoda > Insecta > Lepidoptera > Pieridae > Hebomoia > Hebomoia glaucippe. The sequence goes on along the minus strand of JAOSYY010000012.1, from coordinate 13,633,034 downwards.
AAAGATAACGTCAGAAAAATTCAATCCACATAAAATAAACTCGTTTATCTAGTATTAACATTTCACAATAACTATGTACATTCCTAGGTTTCAGTAGTTTCAATAGGTTATCGAATACTGTTTCTATCGCGACCTATGAAGGGACTAGACTCATGGTTCTTTTCCAAGTTACCAGAAAGCGTTGGGTCTGGTCTGCTTCGTTTGAAGAAGCCGAGTTTCCATAACGCTATTATGAGCAGTACAAGTACTATGAGACCGACGATTATGGACACTATTATAACCCATAGCGGAACTTCCGATGGCTCGCTTATCTTCAAGTCGGGATAAGCTACAGTTTCAACCTGTAACATAAATTTATTATTAGTAAACCTCTCTAATACGTGAAGTACTTTAAACTGTAAACATCCCGGCTTCGAACCAAAAATAGAATATGTGAATTCATATACAATTATCATACGTCAGTACAAAGTTAAAATATTTTTAACAATATAATTTAATCGTCTATTTAAATAGTTGTTAAATACATCAGTTTTATCAACTAGCTATAGAGATCAAGGCAGAGAAGAGGGGAAAATTTTAATTTATTAATTCGGTTAACATGACTTAAATCTGGTTATATTAAATAACAAATGGATCTTTACCGTGGCGGTATCGTCGTGGTGTTTATTCTGATGGATATTATAATGCTCTGGAATATGTATGAAGGCAGTAGAAGCAATGTTAACATGGCTGACTCTTGGATAGTCTTCAACTAGAGTAGAGTTCCAGAGGCGAGCCTTCACAGTGATAGTTGTGGCTTGCATTCTTGCCAGCCGATATATTACACATTGGAATTGTATACATTTAGCTGTTTTCTTTTGGCAGTTCTGTAAATGCAAATTGAATAAAATCAACCACCTCTGTTTACAAGAAATTATCAAAACCTTCATTCTTACGATTAATAATATATGTTAAACAGATTAAAAAGAAGAAAAAAAAATATTTAAAGTTTAATGTATTTAAAACGTTTGCTTAAAACTACTAACCATATTAACAACGTGTCTCCTTTGTCCATCTTTATCCGTATACGCTTCAGCCTTTACGATATCACTGTCTCTTCTTCGTCTTATTTTATTTTCAGCGCCACGTCTAAATTCTACAGCGTTCTTGTACGTAGAGTTATGATCCTTTTCGCTGGAACTGGCACTTAATTTACCAGAACTAAGGAACGGGTCCATTTCTAGATTCTCTATGTACGGTTCGAAGGTACCCGGTCGTGTAGTCAGTTTAAGAGGATTTATTTCACTTTCCGATATAAAGCATTCACCATTACTTTGATCTGTGAATATATTTAATAATATTTTAATATATTTATTAAATTAATATAATTGTCATGATCATTTCTAGTCATTATAGAGCTTACTATAAATATTTAGTAGATACACTTCACTATCCCAAATTATTTAAAAAAATAATGAAATAAATCTACCTCCTTCTCCATCAACAGTAGGGACATCTTCGGGATAGAGCAACCATTTTCCCTGATCACTATCTGACGCTACCTGATGAGGCCACGATATTACAACCTGCAGGGATGATACGCGCCAAGGTCCTTCGTTAAAGACCTATGAAAATGTTAATGAGCACTGAATATAATCATAATATGAAAGAGCAAATCGATACTGATAGGAAATTCGTCGACAAAGTAAATTATATTTTTATTATCATTTTAAACGGTATATTTTAATAGCAAGTCTTACTTGATATGTGTGCATAACTCTGGTGCCGATGTCGTCGAAGTAAGTCATAGCTGATTCCCCTTTCACTTCGCCTCCGTAGAACACTTGTTCAGGTCGAGCAGCTCTGTAATAAGGATGCCGTAAAATGAACTTTATTAGTTTAGGCAATCTTCGTTTTGAGAATGTATGGAACTGAACTCAATTTTCAATTTATTATGTTAATATACTGTTTAACCTATCATTAATGTGAGTGGAGTAAGCGAAAAACGTTTGTCAGTTTGTGACTTACTACAATAGTTCAAAGCTCTGTCTGCAACAACGGGATGAACGCTTGATTACATCTATATATGTATGTTTTTATCTAAATAAAATTTATAGTAATAATTTACCCTTTGATGAGCAACTCAGCGTTTTTAATGACAAGTGCTTCAACGTGTACCGGTTTCTTGCCAGGGTGAAGGGCTTTTGACGTGGAATTAGCCCAGATAGAGAATACCACTGAAGGCTCATTATCTTCTAATGCTCGAGCGTCAAATCGTATTGTAATGGGGGCTGTACCATCCGCTTGTTTCTTGAAGGGGTTCTCGAGAAGACATGATACTATAGTTTTGTTAACGCTCGTACATATCATGTGCTTGCCCTGTAATAAGAAAAGAATAACTTGTATTTTTTTATAAATAAATAATAAGTATTATAATTACAAATTTACAACCTGCATATATGCCTATAAAAATAAGTTCATGTACCAGAAGAGTTATGGCTAATGAGTATTATAAAGTAAATAAAAAAGCAGAATGCCATTATTTGAAAATACGAATCGATTTTGGGTAAGAAAATCTCTTATTATGTCCTATAACTTTGATGATATGTCAAATGACTTACACTTATATTAGCTGCGATATAATGCAAGCTGGCATGATGCTGAACAAAGAGCTGAGCTTCGTAAGCCGATTCTCCGTAGTTGTCTACAGAAATAGACAGATGGATTTCCTCCTCTTGGCCTAGAGTTAGGGCATATGCTTTTCCATCTTCGGCTGTAAAATTAAAGTAAATTATTTAAAAAAATAAAGAAAAATACATTTCATAATTTAAAAGCCTACATATATTCATTTAAAATAGTTTTATTAATTTATATATGATCTTTTACATGCATGTAAGCGTTTTTTGAATAAATTAGATCGGTATATCTGGCGTGAATCGGAGAGAAATGCTTGAGTCTTACTTTTCGGTAGTTGCAGGACAGGATCTACAACGAGATCGCTGACACAAACTCCATCTAAGCCACAATCATTGAGGAAATTAGCGCTAAAGGCCGTTGTAGCGGTTGCATTGAGGACTGGGTAATCATCTATGTTGGGCACCTCGCCGCTGCTCAAATATTGCGGGTCATCATGAACTATCTTATAGGTCACTTGAAACTGAAATATTTCAAAAACACATTCTTTATTCAGTTCGGAAATTTAAAAAGGGAAACTTCCATCACTTTATCAAGTATATACTCGTATACCTATATGGACTTAGATTACGTACCCTGATTGGAGTTTGAATATCTCTAGTATTATTTTTAAGATAAACAACATGCTCTCGACAAAGTTCCTCATCTTTTCCCAATAATAATGTTTTGTTAACAATATTTGATTTTTCGGAACCAAAAAATACTCTAGAATACTTTCTACCGCCAGGGAATGTTTCAGCTTCAACAACGTAATTTAGCTCATGAACATTACTGTGAGCAGATCTCACTAGAGACTTAATTATACAACATGCTTGGAAATGAAAACATGTGTAATTCGAATTTGGATCTTTTTCACATCCTTGTATCGTCGGATCGATATTAATTATCGTATTAGATGGTCGTATTGATGTTTTTATATCGATTATCGGTTTCGTTCGAACTAATGCGACGCTACTCTGTAAAGAAATATTTCATTACTTTATGTATAAATTTTATACTATCATTTTTAAACACAGAGAAAATACTAACATTTTCATACGCGCCGACCAATAAATCAGGGTAACCGTTAGCATCGAGATCTGTACCACCTGATAACGAATAGCCAAATGTTTTCATAACAATTGGCAATGACTCTGCCTTTATGACTTGGTCTGGTTTAGTCTTCAGCCCGGTCTTTCTATCTCCCATATGAATATAAACAACACCGTTTCCTTCATAAGGGCTTCCTATAGCAATATCTTCACATCCGTCTTTATTTAAATCTCCTGTATTTGCTATTGCAATACCAAACTGTGACTCAGATTTTCCTGTTAGTTTAAGATTATATTCTTGGGGTAAATTGTGGTTTTTATTGAGGTATAGATAAACAGCCCCGCCCGAATCCCGTGAGAAATAAAACGGAGCTCCCACCAATAGATCTGGCATTCTGTAATAAAAATGAAAGTAATTATTGTGAAGTCATTTACTTCGGTAAGCCTTATTTTTTAACCAGATTATTCGAATAATGTATGTATATATACTAATGTTGCATACCCATCTCCGTTTACATCAGCTGATGCAACTTCATAACCAAAACTTGAACCAAATTGTTCGCCATTGAGTAGGAGTGTGAAATTTAATATGTCCACGTCAGTTCTCGTCCAGTCGTCTATCACTCGCTTACTAAAAACTACGACTTGTCCAGTGCCGTGTGCTCTTGGGGCGCCTGCCGCGTATGACGGTTCCTTTCCAAAAAAACTAGCGCCTGATACAGACATGCCTGTAATTGGACGTGTATTAAAAAATTAAATGCAGTGCTATTGAAATGTAAAAATACCAAAAATGAATAAAAATAGTTGCTATCTAAACTCTTTAATATCTAAGAAACATTCATTACCAATGTACAATACAATATAAAAATTAATAATGTAAGCCAAAGCATGTAATTCTCAATACAATTGTTATCCTTAATCGTAGTAATAAGACTAAGCCTATATTTTTAAGTACTATTTTAAGTTTACATTGTAAACACCGAATAA
>JAOSYY010000012.1:13612478-13628243 GCA_025727935.1 Hebomoia glaucippe | reverse complement strand
TCAAAATCATTGTCCAGTTACTGGTGTTAAATATAAGAAACCACATTGTATAGCTTTTCAGCACCAATAAAAAAAATGTACAACACATAAAAGAAGAAACAATCGTATTATCCAATTCAAAAATATTTGGAAATAAGCAGTGCTAGATTAATAAAATTAAAAATTCATTTTTAAAGAAATTCTCTCAATTATGTTTAAATACTTTAACGTGAGGTAAATAATATAACTAATTCATGGCCATCTAATTCGGTGAGAACCGTTTTTTTTAGTTATGCAAATAAAATATTTACCTAGGTAGCTATATTTCTCAACGGGACTAAATCCATCTTCTACGGGGGCCATGTAGACAACATGATCACGTTCTATAAGATCATCGTTTGTATCCTGACTGAAGATAGTACCTCTCCAAGTATATGGCCCAGGACTTCCGAGTACTAAAGTGTCATCTTCCAATAACGAACTACTCGTTCCTACTTGACAGAAACCAAATTCTTCATGCTCCCTGTAGAGATTAAGATAAGATAATTTCAAACAAAACATATGTGTGCTCATTAAGGTTGATTCCCCAGTCATATACTAATTAAATATCAGTGAAGAGTACACTAAAGAGTTGAAAGAAATATTTTACTAAAGAAGAATAAGTTGACGACTGATCTTTAATTGATTTTAGATTAGTGACGACTGCTATCAAGAAAACATTAAGTGTAAGAAAATTAAACCTTGTTGAGTAAGTAATGTCAAAAGTGTACATAGGAATTCTACATATTTTTATGTCTAATGTACTGAAACGACTTAGGGGAACTGCGCAATTTGTTTCCTTTTTTGTAACTGAATGATGGTATAATAGAAAATCAAGTATAAGTTGTAGGTTCGTTCTCAACCACTAATAATAAAAAGTTACGATATCATAACAAGGATTAAATTATACCTTTGCACGGATCGACCTCGACATGGCTCCCATACGTCATTTAATTGAAGGTCATTACTCAGTGTGTAGCAGAGACCTTGTCCAAATTGAGACTCCCCAGACTTTCGGATATATCTGTAATTTATGATAAGAATAATAAATATTTATTACAAAGAAGAATTGCCATGATTAAAATCAAGCAGTACTTATTATAAATGAAAAAGACGTATCACCTAATATTACATCATCGTCTAATATTATACTTAAGTAGATATTTGTATACCTGTGTGCACAAACTACAGCCTTTTTCCCAGGTCCTTGACTGCGAACCGAAACGCCTAGCCATTGACCATCTTTAATCTCGTCAGGATGCGGTCCGGAAAGATGGAAGGAGTCCAAAGCTACATTATTATAAATTCATTAATTATTGCATATACATACAAGATACATATGTATAGGTATGTAAAGCATTATAGTATTACGCATTCTACATTATAGTCTCTTTATGAACCTTATATTTATTGGAATTATAAATTAAAGCAATTTAATAAAAAAGTATTAGTAATTTCACAAATAAAAATCAATCTCGTAAATTAGAAACAAAAACTCTGTTTAATGCACCAGCAAGAAACAGTCAACCCAAACATTAATTAAACACAAAAATATGTGATAATATAGATTTTATATAAAAATTTCAACATAAGAAGCTAAAGCAACATTGCCATTAAAATAAATATAAATTGTTGCTTTCACTTCCAAGAAAACGCTTAAAACAAACCCATTGATATACCAAGAATGTGTAGACGTTGGCAAATGCAAAGCATTGCAACCAGGCATGTATGATGCTATAGAATTATAAACATATGGCAAAAAAGTCAAAACTTTGCATAGAAGGAAATAATATCTCGTGTGTCAAGTTGCACAGATATCGTGCGAATGCGATCAACTAACGGTTCTCGTCGATAGCCGAAAGACATGCATACAATTTATAAAAAAAACATTCTCTAAATAAAAAGTGTAAAGTGATCATATCTGGAAACCTGCAACGAATTCAATGTGAAGATACGGCGTGATCTATTCAAATTGTGTGGTCTCGGGTTAATAGATCAAATTCTACTTCATGTTAATTTTGAGCGATACTTTATATCGTTGGCCGATTCGTTAATTCACCAAAGACACCAAAAATGTTTAATTCGAAGTAGGTAAGTATTTATTAAGGTTACTCTTCATTAGTTTAATCGGCTCAGCGTTATTTTCTAATATGAATTTGTTAGACGATATCTACCAGAAGTAAAGTGGCTTTGGATTGGTTGCGGTGCTATTTTATTCCAAGACCTGTATTTAGCTGGTTAAATTATTTACCGATCACCTCGTTATTTGATATCATTTCGTAAGCTTTACTTTTTAAAACTACTACTAAACTTAATTTTTCTTAAAAGTGATAAGTACAATGTGAAATAAAAACAAAATGCAATTTTCTAATACTACGTACATACTCTTTCAAACTAAGCAATTTATCGTCGTGCTTAGCTGATCATTTGAATTATAATAACATTATTTATTACAAGTATTTCCATTACATTAGGTGCTCTAGCAAGCATTGTGAGTGGGTGCGTTTGCAAGCCGTTTTAGTGCTGAGTCATCCTGTGCAATTTGGGTATTATTTCCATTATTACTAATTTTATAATAAAAATAAATCCCAAGTAGTTATGGGGTGCAAATTTTCAAAGTAAAGAGTTAGTTTCGCATGCGTTTAATCTTGAATAGAGCAACAGTCGACAATTAGTCAAGTATATAATAGCGATTAGTCGGTATTAGTCAAGGAGCAAATGATTTAAGTAGGAGATTGAGACCACAGCTCACTTACTCGTGTTTATCTTGCCGTACTTCGCTGTTTGGGGCACCACCGACAAAAGACAAGAGTTTAGTTAAAACATATCGAAATCTTATATTAGTTTAACTCTTTTGGGACTAGAAGTAAAATTAACATACGATCTGTGAGACGCCAATATTTTGAACTGCTGTCATAAAAAATGATTTTATTTACTGTAAGGCTGACATTATAATACATGTACTGTAAACATTTTTTAGCTCCTCGTTCAGAATTAAATACCACGGTTATCCTTGCAAGTAATCCTACAAACTTAAGCATAAAAAATCTAAAATGTTGGTGATACTAGCTCTACTAGTGTTCTATCAGTTGGATGACTATCACTAGTGATATGTGAATTACATAATATACCTATTACTAATGGTGTAACGTGTCTATAATACGTAATCTGTGCTGCTATTTAATTACTAGATACATTATACATCCCATTCCATTCACATGGGACTTTAAAATAACACCTACATGTAAATTTGGAATTTGAAAGCATAAAGTTTACCTTATCTTTATTGCAATGATTTGTGACGGATAATAAGGAACTAGAAAAGAAAGTTTTTGTAAGAAAACCATATAATGTTGCAAGGTATAATCATTTTGATCGTATACAAGAATTGATTAATGACTTGACGCTTTGGAATTTTGTTATACGTATTGCCTGGATTTTCCGTAGGTCACTGTATATAGTCCGAATATTTCTTTTGAATCTTTTAAACATGTATCATCTGTTTATTCCCCTACTCACTTCTTTTGCCGTCGGTAACAATCTGTTCGCAGTCGTTGAGGGCCGTCGAAAGTCGGCATTTCCATAAGGCACCAGATTTGGTTGTGTTTGGTTGCAGATTCTGACCCAAAGGAGCACCAACTAAGAGCCTGTAACAATAATATCTTAAATGAAAAACTGTTTTATAGTCTGTCTAAATTATACTAACGGATTACGTCACAATAAGTAACTTAATTTCAAATTATTGAACATTTAATGATCTATCAAAATACTTTAATTATAGTTATATTTTATGATCTAGAATTATTTAAGCTTAATCTATATAATTTTGTTTAGTTTGTATCTCTCTCATCAAAATAGGATAATTTAAATACGGTATGTGAAAAACTGTGAAAAAGTAATTACAGTAGGATGACGATGGCTTTATAAAAAATGTAATTAGGTACTCATAAATTAGTACTTAAATACAAAAACATTTATTAAGCAAATGAATAATGTAAATTTACGTCATTAATATCGTGGTACATATTATTTTGCATGTTTAATAATTAATAATGAGGTTATAAATAAATAGGTTTATTACCTAGCCCGTTGATATTTAGCTATTATACGATAATTTATTACTTATTTTATTTAATTTAATAAAATGGCGTCCAATATCTCATAAATGAGTATTATGAAAATATATTTCTACTAGTTACTGCCAGCGGTTTCGCTTGCGTTCATTTTTTTGACTTTTACATCTTGAGTTACATTATTGGACTTTTAGTTAGATCCCTAATTTTTTTGGAAATATAATAAAGCATATAGTCTTCCGCGATAAATATACTATCCAACACTGAAAGCTTTTTTCAAATCGTACCAGCGGTTCCTGATATTAGCGCGTTCAGACAAACTAACAAACTCTTCAGCTTTGTAATATTAGTATAGATATGTTTGTTTGATTGTAGCTTTATAGGTCAGACTTGTTTGCATTGCGTGATCAAAAATTTGTTTATATTTTTATTATCTGCTTTCAACCACAGAACCTAAGGTAAACGCTGTTACCGTACCGGCATTAAGGCGCTCAATAGTATTAGGTAATTTATTTGTGTTAATTTCCCGTAATTAAAACACCCACAATAACAAAACGATTTATTCATAAGAGAGAAAGTTAAATTGTCACCGCGCTTTGTTTCATATTGTAAGTTATAACAAAAAGCTATCCATCATGACGTAGCGAATCGATTACCGTACTCGTTCGATCATTCGGTACCCAGCAAACTATCCCGCATTCAATTTAACATTGGTTATGCTTCGAGAACCCTACGATTGAACCACAATCTACTCACTTCATGCATTTAAATTACAGTAAATCATCATTAAATATCACATCTAATAATCCAGCAAACTGAACTATCAATAATTATAACAATATTAATCAAACGATTGCATATAAAAATAAATATACGAAGAGTTATTACAAGCAATTTCAACGAGATATATCTGAATTAGAATTATCATGCCACTATTGTTCTTGATCTCTGTACTGAATAAATAGTATTCAGCATGACACCCACATGGGTGAAGTTCAGTGAACCTTCGTAATATAAGGGATACGTGAAAGCACGGAGATACAATTAAGCCCTCATTGTTTTAGCTGATGTTACGAGTTGCGACATCACCTTATCTAAACATTTTAAAGCGCCCGAAAAAGCGAACGGCCTAATTTTACGTTGAACAAATAGGGCCCGGTGTCGGATCTCGCTTCAAACGTGGGCCGGATTGACGTTTAATTTTGATAACTGCAAATTACAGGCATCGGTCAAACTCCCATAACTAATTTACGGAACAAAGGATCCATTACAATGATCGTTTTCATGCCCACATAGTGGTAATCCGTGCCCTTATAATCATTTTGTGTCTATTACTGCGCAGAAACTATAACTATAAAGATAACTTTTAAGGGAATTCTATACATCGTTTAAGTTGCGTAAGGTAAACACCGCTTTACGTCAAAGACCGCTCCTACTTGGCACGGTATAGCGTTTCCCTGGGTGCGCCCAACTCCTCACTCGGCGATAAATTCCCATCAATATACCATTCATCCCTGTCGTTGTTTGATAGCAGAAGGATAGTGTTCTGATAAAATGACAATAAAACTATTTATTTAGAAAACTTGAGGTCAAACACTGTTTGCTTGCGTTATAGTAAAAACAACTGTTATCAATTTGATGTTCCGGTTGCAACGACGAATACTGCTAAAGCCAACTACGAGAACTGCCTTAGATGCTTTCGACAAGTACAATAGTATTGAAGAATTCTGCAAAGATTTAAAAAAGTTTGAGTCAACTTAAATTTCCTGTTTCACAGTAATACCGTCTAAAAATAAAGCCACAACATCACGTTCAGATATGACGAATACCAATGGTGATGTATTAATATATTGATGGGAATAGTTCTTCAATTTTATTGAGAGATTGTTGAATATGTATTATTGCACAAATGCTGTGTGCGAGTGTTGGCGCGCCTTAGATAATAATTTCCAAGGTGATTTACAGGCGATTCTCGAAAAACTATATATAGTATATACATAGGTATTTGTTGAGAGAATCGTATTGAGTCAAAACTGAGTGAGGATTGACAAGCTTCGCCGGTGGTCCACCGCAAACATCGACCATTGTCCAAACTTTATTACCGTAGCCGTTAAAGGAAGACCCAACTGACGACTTCCAGAATATTTGCCCCTAAGCGGTTGCCCAAGATGAATAAACGTAAGTAATTTATAACCTCTAATTAAAATTTACAGCGGGAAATATTGATTATTAAAAGTCAATGCATTTTTTCAACTGCAGCTCTGTATAATGATTATAAGACATCAAAATTAAGATTGATGGAAAAGCATACATTTGTTTTTAGTCCCGCATATAAAAAGAGGGCTGTTATAAATTTGACGTGTTTGTTTGTACGTGTGTCAGTTCGCGGTATCGTAGCACCTAGACTAATGGATCTGTTTTGATGTGTTTTATGTTTCAAATTTGACACGGTCGGTATGGCTATTAACTTACTTTTTTTTATACTGAATAGACGGTTGTTTGACTACGAGAATCTATCTATCAAAAACAAATCTTGATAAATGATGAAGAACCGGACGTTAGATTATTTGTAGTAAGTTAAAAATGTTAATATTTTTGTATCTGTGGATTACCATAGATATATTAATGACTAGTACTATATTCCTGTTACAGTATAGTGTCTTCCCATTTTAAGGATGTTTCTGTACAAATAATATAATGTAACTTATAAATAATCAGTAAGTTTCTATAAAGAAGATGAATTCAGTAAATCTTGACAATTCATTTCAATATGTAATTAATATCAAGTATGAAGCAATATAATGTAACGATGTACCTACATGTTTCGTGTGTGGTATAAATTTTATGAATACTTTTTAATTAAAATGTAATTTTTATTGCTGATAAATTTTTATGTCATACATATATTTTATAAATAAAAAAACTTGCTTTATGATCTTTGTCCAGATAGACTTTGAAATTACTAAGTCTATCATCTTGATCGCCTTAACTGCATATAACGAACAACAAATGACTTCATTGCTAAAATATTAATATAGGATAGTTTTTACCTCAAGCGCATCGCTTATTTAATTATTCATCACATTAATATTTTTAGGAATATTTAAGTGAAATTTTTAGTTTAGAAACTAATATTTTATAGTGTTTTTGTGGATTTACATACCACTGTATATACATAATATAACATACATCTTAATAAACACTATATTAAATGTCAACAGTGTTAAATTCGATGACGTGACGGTTTCTAAGGCTTTCTAGTTTCTAATCACAAAGCATGACTTTCCCTACGATTGACAAGCAACTTGACCATGAAACCTCTCAATTAACTCTAACCATAATTACTTTAAGCATACGCCGAGTCGTGACTCGTCACCGGGATATGTTTTTATTGCTTTGCCACGCGACCTAAACTAAAACGGAACTTGCCCTTGATGAAAACAATGGATATGCCTTCCACAAATCCCTTTCCAGTACCTTGAGGCTACGAAACGATTATGTATCATCATTTATGACGTTTGGATTTATTATACCTGTCCGAATGATTAAAAAGGTAGAAGATTTTCTAAGAATAAGATCTTAGAAGATTTCGCAATTGCTTCAAAGCTTTCCCTTTATTGAACTTAATGAATATATAGTTCATGGTGTATGATTTTGATTATTTATAAATAACAAAAATTCTAGGGTATTAATTAATTACTTAAGGTTATTGTAAATTTAAAATTCAAAGTTTCGACTGCAGGTTATACCTATTCATCGAATACCCATAAAGATATAACTTGTGCTCAGTATTAGGTAGAAAGATTTATGTTTTGGTTACAATTTTTTTTTTAAACATAGTTGGCCTAGTATTGTACTCGAAAGCAAGTATTAATGGCTCCACGTCGCGCCCACTATTAATATATTGTGAGATAAACATGTAATGGTACGATAATAAAATATCGAAGACAATTTTCGTAAGTACAAAATCGACAAATCGTTACTTTCGCGTGCAGCATCCTATAACCGTAAAGTACAAACAGGCCCATGTTATCTGGCGCGATCTCTCATTAGCAACGGGGAGATAGCTGCCTCTCGTGACTTGCCAGTTGCCGATGTTCTCGTGGTACACACTAACGAATTAAATATAGTGTTGTTCAATATTTTTACGAGCTTCGTGTATATTGTCTTCTAAACTTTAGAAGATGTATGGTATTAAAATCATGTAAGAAAAGAATCGCAACTCTACTGTATTAAACAATATTTTATATACTTTTTAATATTTCCCAAGAGAAAACAATATAAGAATGAATATTTACAGTTGCTTGCGAATTATTTACTATAAAAACTTCTTCGATAACTTATTCCCTTCCTAGTTTGGTGTGCCAAACTAAAAATCAAGATTATTTTTTACATTCACGGAACCATAATTAAGCTTCCTTTCACCAGTATTCCATATAAAGATATTTCATTATTTCGGTAACTATGTAAGTATCGAAGGTTATGGTTCATTAACTCATTTCTCCACGTCCTTATAATTTAACATACCTATAACAGTCATAGTAATGAAGTGCATAAAACGCGAAGACGTTACTTTAACTAACAAAGTAGGAATGGGTTTCAAGAAAACTATATTCCCCGAAGCACAAATTGAACGTATCTTCCCAACGTTTACTGGAAACATTAAAAAGAGAAAATAAAACGTGAATACATAGCAGCGAGCAGTCGGTTACAAACTTACAATACACATAGACTTTGAACTGGCAACACTATTTGTTATTACTTAATTTGTCTTGTTTAAATGCTGCTTTAAGATTAGTTACACTGTGTTTCTTTCAACATTCAATATGATATTCTTTACATTATACGTACCTTCAAATATTACGATTTGCATACAAAAGTACTTTTAAATGGAAATCCATAGTGCAAATGAGAAAAGTTCAGAGGGGTAGTATGACAATGTGAAATTAATTATTATTTATTGAATTTTTTATTAATGAATGACACTTAAATTACAAGATACGTACAGTTTCCTCTGTATTCTAAGATTTAGGAGATAACTAACGCTGAGCAGTGTATATTAGAGAAACACTTAATTAGATCTAAATCGCGATGATGAATTCAGTAGAATTTAAATGGATGGCAGGCGCTATAAAACACGAAGCGAGAACCGAGTCCCTGGCTGTCGTCCTGCAAGATAATCGCAAACCAGTTCCGAACGAGTAAATAATGGTAGGATGCATTAGTCAGATATCGACCCCTGGTGTGTGGGCGACAAAGATTCAACACTGCTAATATTTCCCTGCGAAATGTAAGAGAAAGGTTGTTTTGAATGCTGAAAGTAACGTTGCATCGTTTAAAGATAAACCTACAAATATATTCCATATATTATCATCCTTAATTCGACGGATATATTTTTTTAAATGTTTGTATATAGGTTTTAGGTTTCAGGACTGTGCATAAAACAAAGCAGTGGGGAACCGCTGTTTACTATTCAATACAATTAAACAATTATATCACTTATATTGTACTTAAATCTACTCAAATAATCAGGTATTATGTATCTGCTTAATATAATAGCCTTTACAATTAATACACCAAATTATTTAATGCTCAGTATGTAAATAATTTGGTTCTAAGCGCTGGGTTAGTAATTAATACGAGATTGTTATCAGAGCAGTCGTAAGTAATATCATCCTGTTTAGTATTTGAACTCATGAACGAGGTATGCGCCGACAGTCCAATATTTACGTAACGCAAGTCTTTCTCACGCAACTAGCCGCCGGCGATCAGTAAGTGTCAATACACCAACTGTTTATTGTAGCAATTTTACATACTTCCATTATTACTTGTGCTGTCTGATCACATACTTCGTAAAAGGATGCGTAGTGTAATATTTCCTGCTAAATGATATAAGTATTGCCTATATAGAAACTTTAAAGGTGTCTGAACGTCTTTTTAAATTATTTGTGTAAAAGTATAAAAAACTGAAGACCATATTATATTCTTTGAAACTTGGTAACGAGGTCTACGGTATGTTTTATGGACAGCTATAAGTATAATAATTTAAAAACTAATGTATTTTTAAAATAATTTCGTATTCAAGATAGCACTGATGACGGGTAAGTCGTAACATTTAAATGTTTTGTTTAATAATTTTTGTAATATGTTAGAATGCTAAGAATTGTCGATCTTATATACAAGATTAAATTTAGCTACCTATTTTTCTTAACCGTGGACAAGAACAAAATATTTTATTAAGATCGTTTGTATAAAATTATGCAAGAAATCAGTCGGTACAATTAATGTTATTGAAATATTCCTGCTTAGACAATAAATCTTAATCTAATCGTGATATAAATCTGTAAAGACGAATATCAGCATGTGCAGTGCGCACTCGCCACATAGTGATGACAAAAATACACAGCCAGTTAAGTATAGCGTCATCCCTTTACGTCAAATATAATTTTAGAACTGCCAGTCTTGAGTCTGAACTCGGATCCGGGTCAACGAGTCATTCATATAATTACATTCAACACTTATCGTAATTCATTTTACATGTATCAATGTAATAATAAACATATGACGTAATATATTAGCCTCTAATTTAGAAAAATTATAAAAGCGTCAGGGAAGACAAAACAGGTTGACACTTTTTAAACGACGATACGAGCTTAAGTCTCGCGTCAGCATTCAGGTCTAAAAATAAGACAGGATATTTCTATACCAAATGTATTATGAGACAAGTTAAAAATTCATCCATTTTAACACTTAATTAGAAAACACGTCTGTAGTGTAGTACCATAAATATTTCTCAATCATATAATTATATTTTTTAAATGCTATTACTGCATTTGATTCATTCAAGGTTTCTGCAATATTACGTTATATCATAATAAATCTGGGTGATATTCCATTTAGCATTAGGCTTTATATTGAGCTCGTCTTTTCTATACCATGTGTACTGAAGAATAATTAACTACAGTATAAATAATAGAACAACATTGTAGAAAAAGATTAGTCCTACGAGCAATGTTTTCTAGTAAATAATAATAACAGTTACTATATACATAAAAAATCTTTATTAATTAAAATGAAGTAATTGGCGACGTTGCGTTACTAATATTGTAAAGGAAGAACTGATAGGACCTATGCAACTTTGTACGATTGAATCGCTCAATGGCCGAGCAATCATGCGTGAATTAGATCATCGGGCAAAGTTAAAAACATATAGAAATGCATCTAGATCCTTATATATTATTATTGATCTAATGTAAAATTATTATTAGGCTTATAAATGAAAAAACCATATTGGTTATTTAGGTTTCAAAATATGCAATTTGATAACATAAGTTTCCTTATACGCTTTCTCCATACTCAGAGAAATTTAAACTGATTGGATGCAGTCTTGACTGAACAATGCATCTACTAAGAAATGTAGGATTAGCCCTTAGAGGGTATTCGCTAATTGGGACCTAAAGTGGAAATCGAACAGCAACAATAGTATAATAGTATGTACTTATCTGTTTGTTACAGGAAAAATTACAGATTTAAGAGATCCAACCTACTAAAACATGTAAGAAACACAATTTAGCGTGTTTACTAGAGATTTTGATATTAGTTTTTTGTTTTATTTACAGTATTTATTTCTAATAGTATATTTGGTTAAACGTACAATATTTGTAAGTAGAATACGTGTCAATAGATAAATTACAAGAACTTTTGGATAAACGATGCATACGAACTGGAAGTGTAGACGCATTGTAGTCAACAAGTGTGCGCCACAAAAAAGTACTGTTTAGATACATTTCGGTGGCTGCCGAATTCGTTTTAAGGTGTAGTCCTCACGTACCCTGTTTTCCATAACAATAGCAGGTACAATCTGTACAAGCAGTCATAGCGAGTGCCATCCTCTATAATTTATGGAAATGACCACGAACAAAAACACATGACAAAGGTGTCTACCTCGAAATTAAGTAGATGGGTCGAGTATCGTGTTCCCCATTGTCTAACCCATGTTGAGGTTCAGTCACTAATCGTAAAATCGGCTATCATTATCCTCAACAAAAGTATGGTAATAAAAGTTTTTAACGATTCAATAGAGAATTAGTCATAATAAGAACATGTACAAACCTTGGCATTAATTCTTATAATAAATAATAATATGATTTATACTTAATATCGTTACTTGTTAATGATAAGAAATTCTGCGAAAGGAGTCATGTATCATAAGGTATTTTATTTGTTTTTTATTCATGACCTTCCAGTTCGTGTTAGTTGACGCCGGTGACCAGTCAGATATGTTAAGCGGTTCTCTTTGTTGGGAGATAGCGCCGCCGTTTGCTAATTGGATACAATTTATTGCACATTTATTCAGTAGGCATCTTGGTAGCAGTACTTCGTAAACATTAAGAGATAAAGGCGAAATAATTAGTCATCAGTTCACATGTTTACTTGAAATCAAATAATTTACAGACCATCACTTTTTTGTAATTAACGCTAAAAATTCTAATGATAAACAATTATAGTACTACGTAACAAAAATGATTGCTATGAAAACTAGTTGTATGCAGCCTGATATTTGTAACGTGAACGCTAAAATACAATTTAATGAGTTTAAACTTTACGTAGGAACTTTAAAGCAACGCTTGCAACATCGATACAACGGAAGATCAAAAGCGTTTTCCCAACGCCACTTATTTGTTTTGTTTATCAACAAACACACCTTTCTTAAAGTGTACTGTGAAAGGTTCTAAAGTAAGACGCCAATTTTAACTAAACATTATAAGAACTGTCGTATCGTTTATCGGAAATCTTTCAAGAAACCACACTTTGTAACTAGTGCAATATAACAGTTGTAAAGTATCGACCTCGATGCAGCAACAATTTATTTAGAGCGAGTTATAAATGAGTACGATAGATGATCCCTTCGTAGCCCAATAAAACGGTGTAATCGGCAGATTACGCTAACCCAGTTAAATAGGGAAAGCAGGCCCTTCAAATAACTAACTTTCTATTTTTCGATAGCTAACTAGGTTTGACATTCGACCGTGGGCGAACGCGTTTCGTAAGTTATAAGCGTAATAGAATTATAGTTTTATAGCCATACGAAATTATTAAGATAAAATTAATCTGCAAGAATCAAGATCACGCCATTTCGATGTTGTTAAAATGCTTTCAATATTAGTTCTAAATTTGTTTCTGTGCAGTGAAAACGCAGTGTGCTAGGCACTTACGTTCTTGTAACAAAATTATAGTTAGTGATTATTTTCTATGGAATATATACATATATATTTAAAATTGCTGTTCGTTCGTCTCGCTAAAACTTGAGAATGGCTGGACCAATTTGGCTAATTCTGGTCTTGAAATATTCGTAGAGAACTAGGGAAGGTTTATAAAAATAAAGGGAAAATACTAAAAAGGACTGTTTTATTTTGTCGTACTAAGATTTTTATTCTTAAAAAAAATTAAATGTATATAATTTTGTAAGACAGACGAAGCTGCGAGGGTAAGCTAGTATATAGTATAATTGATAATGGACTTAGGAGTAAATGTAAAATGATGTTAATTTTAACATTATTGAATAAACTTCAAAATAATCGATTATTATATTGGCATCCGAACTTTACAAGAAAAATTAGATCAATAATTACTCTCATTATTTGTATACATTGTAAATATAAAATAAAAATACCTTTAAATTAATCATATATTTTTAAATACAATTTCAATACGTGACGAAAATGAAGTGTGAGACCACGTGGCGTCATTAACAAAATGATTTCCTTTAACGAAAGATGGCATCATTATTCTTGCCATAACTTTATTCAAAGCAATCCGTCAATGGACCGGCGATATAATAATCTCGTTAAATTTGCATACAATTGCAATACCTTTAAAGCTTAACTTTGTAGTCAAAATTTTGATCTAACATTAATAAGAAAGACATATCAATAATACTTGTGACTCATGTATTCTGGTAAATGTTGCAGTAAAATTTTTATTACTATTTATAAAACGAAACATTAACCTTTCGCAAGTTCCCTAAACTATTGCTCTTTTGTTCGTACTTATCGTTCGTAAGATGTTAGATGTATTTTTATAAAGATTGTTGATATGTTACAATACATTTGTGAAGTAACTTAGCGAATATATTTAATTTATGTGATGAAGAGCAGTAAAGTTTCAGAATTGATTAAGTTCTAGCTCGCAGTAATTTGAATTGTAAATAGATTGCTGGGCGTTTTACAGTAAAAACGGTATAGTGACAACACGGGACCTCTAACCTTTAACCTATGCGCGTGCACCGGCTTAATTCAAACATAGCCCAAGAGATTACAACGTAACGTCCATCTGCCTTACAGATGTTTATCAATTCCTCGTTTATGGGTACATTAAGACTACCGACTGCCGCTTTGTTTGATATGACACAAATACCTAATGCACACGTCGTTCCAATTTTTAAACGCATAAATTGTGCTTGTTCCGCGTTTATGACGTGATTCTATATAAAATAGTTTTATTTCTTCATAATTTTCACTACGAACAAGCAGACGCACTAAAATATTTCACAATTTAATGTCTATGTTGTCCGTTGAGCAGTTCAACGCCAACCCAATTGTTTCCATTAAGGAATAATTTTGTTGACTCACATGAGAATTAAAGTGAGTACAACATTTGATCTCTGAACGTTTCATTTCGACAATTATGAATCACGATGTGAGAAAAGAGGCAATTATTCTCATTATTAGCTCACATGAGTCACAAAAAGGAAGCGCCCGTCATGTGGGGTGGTATAGCACATTGTGTGATACACTCCTATTTGAATTCTCAAGAAGTTTCATGACGTAAGTGCACACTATGAATCTACACACGCTTAGAACAAGTAATAAAAACGTTACCTGACTTTAAATGGATACTGACTTGAATTTGTTGAGCAGTATTTATTCAACATTATTGTCTTGATAAAACTATATTTCGATATTGAAGTCAACTTTTACTGTTAAAAATAATGTTTCCGGTTTTGTTTTATAAATTATGCGCACCAAAATATAGGAATCAAAACACCAGCAGCTGTTTTATTCTAAAAACCTTTTAGTGAGACGCTTAATAAGTAAATCTGTGGAATGAAACGAACGGATCGTATCGGATATGAATAGCGTACGGATGTTCACTGTTTTAATCACAACAGTACACAATAGTTTTGTTTATTCCTTCAAGCTATCCCGAGACGGCTCGGAGTGGGTGGCCGGAACAATCTCCAGATTATCTTGATAGATAGAAATAACTAAAGGCTTGTCAACTACTGTTAAATGCTGGTTTATAAATAATTATTAATTTATCACATTCCAAATCAAGGAATCCATTGCGTTTTATAAAATAGACTAATTCTGATAGAGCATTACACGGTTCTTGTATATTAAAAGGGACATATTTATATAATAATTAATATAGATTTTAATTCTGCCCCAAATACTAGCAGACGACATTATATTAGTTTAAAAACTTGATAATTGAAGTAAGTATTACTTCAGACCGTAAACATTGTTAATTATTGTATGACATTCCATTTCTTCGGGCATTCATACACAATCCAATAGTGCTAATCTGTCTATACGGCATTTCACCTTTGAACACTAGTTTGAGGCCTAAGCGAAATTTAGGTATACTTTTTACCTGTTTAGAGTTTCTATAC
>JAOSYY010000012.1:13574606-13591990 GCA_025727935.1 Hebomoia glaucippe | reverse complement strand
TGCAACTTCATACGTCGCAAGCTCTCACTAGCTAATAATAAGAGTGTAGAGGTTGTAAGAACTAAAGACGCATCCTTTAGAATCACGTCCGAAGTCGGATTTACCTGCGCGTGAAGTTGTTAGCTTTGTAAGCATTTCTCGGAACTTCGACACCTTTTACGTCGAAAGCTCAATGTATTTTATTTACATTATAATAGTGTATATCGTTAATGGTTTGACGATGTACTAATTATCTATTTTAACTCGTTATGAATAAATTAAATATATATAAGATTCATATATTCAAATGATATGGGCTTGACTAAGTTATTAATTAATATAACACTACTAGTGACCAAATTAGAACAAAGCTCGACCAGGTGGCATGTAGTATTGAATCGTCGTTTGAGTATAAATTTACAGCTTTTCAAACAAAGAGGAATGTGTAAACTTTTAATTCTTTCGAATAAAGGTCGTCTTATTATTATATTTTAAAATTTTAGGTTGTCTAGTAAGACATGTGTTAATTGTTTATAGGATAATAATTCCTAGGCAACTCTTAATGTTAGCTATTTATCAAGAATTTTACATCGTAAACTCACTGATGGGTATAGAAATAAGTACTGAGTTTATTCGTATATATGATTTGTAATCTGTGCCCGTCGGGCAAGCATTTACTATAACAAGGAGTCCTTTACAATAGACTATCATTCAGTAGGAACTGAACGCTAAACAGGGTGTTATTATTTCAACATCCAAATTTACTGGTTAGATGTCTTTGTATTATCATTTCCAGCGTTCCTTTAATTCGATTTAATTTATATACCGATTTGTTAAACTTGGATTATAAATTATACGAGATAATGCTTTAATTTTTCCATAAATTATTTATGACGTCCTTTGCGCCAGTTACTATCAAAGAATGAAGCTTTCATCAAACAGATGAAATATTATAAAATAAAAAAGAGCATACATTTCAATTGTTATTCATTATTATACTTTTTCATAAACAATCCTTTTTCTAGTGTTACACGATAAAATAGAGAAAAACTATCCATGATAAATCGTTTATATCACGTCTCCGTTTTCGACAATTTCTTAATAATCGTGACAGCGCGCTATCGGCGCCAATACTCTACGTGACAAATAATTTAAATAGTTTCACTTGGAACTGTTCTTATTAGCAGTGTTGTCCTAAATTGTTTAAGAAACACGTGAGCTCGCTGAGTAATCGTAGTTATATTATTTTTAACTTCACATAAACGGCCGTCTATCTCTGTACCGTGTAATGGCAATCAGTAGACATTTGATATGAAACTAATTGAAAATGTTTTACACATAAATAATAAATACTTGTTTATGTGTATCATGTAAGTTACCAAAAAATGATGACAAAGAATAAAAAAAATATTAAGTATAAAGTATACAAAAGAGAAATTTCAATTAATATGATTGTTAATAATTCAAAAATGGAATGGAATAATAAATAAAGTATTTTATACTAAGTAATTAGTGAATAAAAATGAGGAGCGAAAGTGGTCAGATTCAGCCGGAGGGGCCCATACCATACTGGGCAGAACTGCAAGACATCCAATTAGAGGGAATGCGTGGCCATCAGCCACTCAACACACAGGAGGCTACGATCTGACCATAGTAAATAAAGTTACTTCATTCTTTATCCATGAGATTAGGATTACATCATAAACTGTGTTATTAGTAAATATTACACACCTGAATATTTAACAAGTAGTTAATACTTTCAAGTACGCCTAATACACCTTAAATAAAACCTGATATGAATTAATATAAATGAAATAAAAAATAATTGCGGTAACGGAAGAATTCCTCTCATTACTTTAAATATGGTGAAGGTGAAAAGATAAATTGACAATATGTCCAGATCTGTACAGACCATACATTAAGCTGTAATTAAAACTAATTAAGACATAAAATTTCGTGAAGCTTTTTGAAAAGACGGCAAGAAATATTTAAACCGCCTGTATATGAAGGTGTCCATAAAAGGCCGCTCGACAATGCTCTGGGAACTCGGCTCATTTAAGAGAAAATATTACAACGCGTCTGAACCTAAGTCGCTAAATCGCTTTTAAACGGAACGCTGCGTTTATCTTTCACATATTTGTGGGAAGATAAAGATAAATGAATAGTTTATTAGACTATATTATTGAAGATCCAGAGCTTATTTTTGACGCAAAGCTGAGACAATATAATTAAAACATTTTATTAGTACAATACATTATATTATACAGAAGGACTTATATGTCATACTGTAAAAATAGTACATGCCGTACAAGAAAATCGATTTATATAACATTTATATTTGTAAATGCCCGCTTTGAATTAGTAAATTCTTAAATTTTAGTCCTTTTAAATCTCAGAGAGCGCTGCAATATTCTCAGAAAATAAATTATATATTCACGATAAGAATTTGAAGACGAAACTTTATAATATGAACGCATCCTGTTGTCATTCATGCAGACGTGTGCGTCATACGAGCCCTAAGCCTTAAGCAAACAGAGGGCAGCAGCGTCGCCAAATATGATATCACTGGGATTATCACTATTTATCTTGACACGATAAGAGGATAAATTAACATGAACGTTAACATGTACTCCGGATACAATATCGTGTAACTTAATAGAAAAATTTTCAGAAAAAAACCATAATTTTCGCTATTGTTATCAAAAACAATTATGTATATGCTGTGCATTTCTTACATTTCTAAATATTTCTTTATTGTAAGTGCATTCGTATTCATAGCTGTGAAGAAGAAATCGAAGAATGCTATAATAGCTTTTTATTTGACCGTGGCTTTCAAAGATGTCTTGGAGACAAATAAAATTATTCTCATTACGTTTTTTGCCTATTCGCTATCATCTACAAAAACGCCGAACAACTACCTATATTGGGAGTATAAACCGATGTGACCTTGCGCTCACAAACGAAGGCTGCAGGCCTTACAAGGCTGGAGCCACAACAAAAAGAAATAAAAATCAACCGCGTAAAGACGTGCCACAAAAAATAAAGAACGAATCATGTTCGACGCGAGTGCGGTCGACCGAAAACTTAACTTTTCTTATTGCTTATCATCTAATAAATCCAGTGGTTATTTAAATTTAGACGAAAATGGAATATCTCATCTAAACTAATAACTTTAATCTTTTTTCTGAAACAAAAACAACAAAACGCTTTCAATAAATCCTGTCGGTAATTTATAACGCTCGAACTTACCTTACCTAAATTTCCTGTATCATCTAGCGTTGAGCAAGATTGATTACTCTTTCTTAATTATAAGCATACCATCATTTGTTTTTCTTGTTTTTTGTTTCATAAGACCTTGTAATAAATTATAATAATTCAATAGTAATAATAGATAACAATATGACGGATAAGCCTGATACTGTTATCTATACGTATGTGGAGTAACGCCTATGGGACAGATGTTGTGCGAATTAGGTTACTCCGATATGATAATTTCATTTATACTATAATGATATATCTATAAGTTCATAGTGTACAGTAGGGTATTTGTAGACGTTAATAATTATTATATATATTAAATATGAAGCTTTTTTGAATAATTTCCTTTACATAAGAATTCGTACATCATATTGACACCAATAAATGTTCAATGGATACAACTTGAGAATAAACCAATGTAATAAATGATCATCAATACACGACTGATTTATTGAACAGCCATTCCGTGTGCAAATTAGTTGCATCCTACATATAGAATCTATTGTCCAACAGCTGTATGGCTTGCTAGCTTTTGAGGGCTTAAGCTCTTTGTAGAAAGCTCGATTTATCAATACGTGTTTATTGTCAAAAAGTTTTACATAGAAAGTGAAGAAGTTACGCTTACGCTTATATTGCTTTTATATATAGCATTATATTTATAGAAGAAAGTATTTTAAGCTCTAGTTTATATTGAAAAACAACTTCATATTATTGTACGAGTTATAGATCTACGGACTTCATTGCATTGCACATTCCCGCTACCGTAGGTTAATTAGAATAAATATCGAGTGTCGAGTTACCGGTTGATATAGTTTATTGTGGTCTGGACTGGTTGAGGGCCCAGTGGCCCACACGCTATGTGGGCGGACGGCCCTCGGTGCGATTCGCTGCTCTTGAACCATTTGAAAGTAATCCCTTTTAATATTCAATGACTATCGCAGCAGCTTGAGATTATTTTTAGTTAAAGTTAGTTTCGACCATCTTAAACTTTATATCACCCTACAAAGCTAAAGCAAGATTACACCTAAAGCAAGATTAATACAGATTCAAATTTTAATAATAAAAATAAACTATTAATTTGATTTGACCAATTTCGACTAGATCAATATGAAATCGATGTTAATGAAATTACTGAGTTAGTAATTGGGTAATGCTTTCAAATTATATAGGTGGCTATAAAGCCTTCATGATTATCTAGTAGATAATTGCTTTAGCTAACATAGATATTAGTCAAGGAGTGGATAAGTTTACTAATACCATAGGAATCCACTTAGGAAATATAGAATTAACATAAATATTTATATTTCTTTTGCTGATGAAGCTATTGCAAGATTGTGAAACGAATATTTAATTGAATTAGAAGTATTTACACCGAACGTCGAAAGCCCGATAACATTTTAATTAAAAGTCGATAGCTCAAAAGCACATAGAATCGTATCGTTAAATTTAAATTGCATTACATTAAATTTGCTACGCGCTGTGATGTGTTGTAATTAGGACAGGCATACGTGAGCTAAACGGTAGTCATTAATGAGATACCTGCCGTTAATTACTTAAAAAGTTTTTATATTGTTCGTTTACTGAGCTTTTAAATAAACATTCAACCAGATAAACTGCTTTTCTCTCGACTTCTGGTCAAAAACTGGCATAAACTCCTTTTCCAGTTTAAAATAAAACCTACTTTTGAGTAAACAAAATAGCATAACTGTAATAATAAATTAATAATATTACTCATGCACTTACATTAACTTAAGTTTGTACTTTATCAAATTTGCTCATAAAGCTTACGCGAATGAAATTGCTATGCGCCGTTATTTCTTTTAAAACGTTTGAAGTAATGACAATATCTTCTTTTACAGAATAGGTAAACGATATCAAAGTGATTATAACATACAAACAGTACAGCACGTGACTCTACATCTAGCCACTGACTTGTTCACTGAATTCGTCGCACCAATTAAGGGGTGCTTAGATACTTTCCAACTATTTGAAGTCGGTGCTCAAGCGACCCACTGAGTACGACGTGTGAACACTTTAATTGGAAAGAATTGCTCGTTAGGGGACAACCACGTCTTTACAAAAATAACGTTATTGAAAAAAAAATAACGTTAATATTGTTTACCTAACCGCAGTTTATTTTTACATTTACAAAGAATAAAATTTCAACATTATAGTGTCAAATTGTGGCCACGTTTATTGCTACAATATTCTACGACATTTCGAATGGAGACGCTACTCTGTAATGTGTTAATATTTATGTTTGAAACGGGACTAAATATTTTACAGAACGCGACCGTGACGTAACAAAAAATGTTTTTATTTATAAGAAATCATATTAACAAGAATACGACACCCACATGTCGCATTTTAAGCCACGTGTAAACAACAATGAAATTAATACATTCAATTACGCCTACAATCCTTTTCTAGTTGATTGGAAAACAATATTGACAAAGTTTTAATTAACATTTTAAAAAGTAGGACAAACATTGAAATATTATGTACATCAATTCAGAACTATGACGCATGAAGCTAGCTTGAGAGTGACAATCAATAAATTAAAAATTATTTATTGCATAATTAGCATTATGTAGATATGATACTTATAGCCCGATATATGGAAAAGACGAGTAAAAATACGTTTAACGAAAGATGCGTTTCTCAATTGTTAATAATAAAGTTTTTATCGCATACCAAATGTGACATCAGTTCTTTTACTCCGCGTATTAAAAAGATGTTTGAAAAACGATTTATAACTTCATCTGCTTATTAAACTTCTGTTACTGTCTTTCGCTTAATTTTTACTAAAATTTAACATGAACTTGGAAAAATAATGATAATGATTTTCCTTATTGCGTCATTGGATATGTGATTTTTTCTATACGAAAGGAAAGCAAACGAGCATACAGTTAAACATTTTATTTTAATTTTTTTAGCGAGGTGGAAATACACTTCGTACTTCGATGCGAGGCTGTATAATGGGGACTCGGCCTAAACCCAAAGTATACAGTTCACCTATCCAAAGCGATTCTTGTCGCCCGTGGACACATCTCCAACATCAGTAGATCTAGAAGACGCGTTGCGTTGCCAAATTTAAGGTCTTAACCATATTATATCATTTGTCATTTACTGTGAGTCTACTAAAGGTCTTCTTTACTTTTATTTCGAAATTCAAATTTGTTTAAGACTGCAGAGAAATAGTTTGTTAAGCGATTGATTAAAAAAATTTGTATAATAATAGTGCACTTAGTGATGCCGCGAACAAAAGTTATTAAAAAGTCGTTTTTATCAGTCTAGGTACGCATGATAATCGCGAAGTAGTCCAAGAATAATGTTCCATCGCTGCAAATAATTATTAAAAGTATGTATGGAATAGGTGTGGGTCGATATCTACTCAGAAAATATTGGATGTCGTCCAAAATTCAATGGTTATTACATCTATTTATTTTAAAGTCCTGTGGGCTAGCTAGAACTGAAACATTTATCTAAAGCTCTATATAAATAATGAATCAGAAAACTAACATACTTTTAATAAAAATTAAGGAGGTTTACTATAATTTACAGTAATCCGCCTCCTTTACATAATTTTTCTGCCAAGACAACTATCGAGCGGCATAGTTTTAGAACATCGATAGTTAAAAAAAATATCGTTCATGATAATCTAAGTATTATTAAACCAAAAACGACGTGCTGATTTCTATTGCAATTAGCTATATCATGACTAGGTCAATTCATCTCAAGACATCTCAGCGTTATTACAATATAGATGATAAACTTATTTGTAATATTCTCTGCTGATACCCTTCGGCTACACAAATTATTATCGAATAGTAATTAGAATTTATGATATATTATATTCGGAATAACTGATCTAAATACGCGTTTAAAATTGTTTTCTTTAGTATTTAAATATATTCAGGTTTTGTTCTATGTAAATTATTTGAATTGATTCAAATAAATAAATAACTTATGAAAACGAGATTTCTGTTTTTATGTTATGCGATAGTAATCGTGCAAAAATTGCGATTAAATGAACACATTCAGCGACAACAGCAAGTCTTGTTTATTGATAAGAGTAACGTTCTTATGATAAGTGCATACTAGATATCAAACTATAGAACGGTATTCAGCAAGTTAAACCGTTCACAGAAATGCTGATCTACGATGTGGCACAGCACATGTATGCCGACCTTCACTCATGACATCATAGCGACTCATTATGTTTTAAAATACAAGAATTATTACTTACCAACTCGTTTTATCGTTTTCATTTGCTATCGTAAGATGTTCCGCAACGGAAAATCCAAAGTAAGATCCTGGCTCTCCTAACTTTATAACAGGAATCCTCGGTTCCAAGTTAAAACTACAAACACTGTATAAAATACACAATAATAAAACACTTGTATAATAAACTTTCGCCATAGTTTTTAATCGTTTGATTATCGTAATTTAAATGGAGTTATCGCACCAAGTCACTGTGAACCAGTTTGGCACATCGCGATTTTCGTATAATTGCCTCGAGCCGCCCAGGCTAAGAGACCCCCAGCGCGGATGCCGTTCGCCGGTCGAGTATTCCCGCTCAACTTTACTCGAATTTCTGTCGACTCTACTACGTAGACACAACAAGTCCGGCTTTACAATACAGAACTCTACAGGCTACGTGTAAGCGCATACGGGCTAAAGGCAACTGAACTCATAAAATAATCAAATTGAGCGCAGCGACATCTAGTTATATAAACTGATATGGTATATATTCCGTATTACATAGTCTTCATTCAACTGACTTAATCATTATATTTTATATATTTTCCAAAAGATGGCACAGCATGCACGAAATGTATAGATCATGCCGAATCTTAACAAAGGCCTCAATATGAATGCACTATTTAAATCATGCCATTTGATTTTCATGCGAAAAACAACTCCGAAATTTTCGAGTTATCGCTTCTTTTCTTCCGATTTTTCAAAATGGATCGGTACACAACGAATAAAGCGATATTATAATGAAAAGTTATTAATACTCATTTTTAGCAGAATTTTCGGTCCAAAGAAATTACGAAGGTACTGTGTCGCTTTTAGGTATTAAATCCATTTTGTGCTTTACTTTATAATAGTCTAAAGAATAAAAAAATGCCATAATTCAGTGTTCACATGCCAAAAAGACGAATGCTACAAAATTAAAATAGAGCTTTATTGAAGCATTTGTATAAATAACATATTTAATTTGTTCTTTCAATTGTGATTTGTAATTAATCAAAATAATAATATAACTTTGTATGTAACAATAAAAAGTATAAAATTAACTTTGATTAATATGTAAAAGATTATAATTGCGTTCTTATAATTGCAGGCGCGATGTTTTCCTAGTAGTCGCTACATAGCGTTTTCGACAGAATTGTAATAATCCAATGCCAATAGTGAAAAGCATATGAATAATATGCACACACTTACTATATTTTTTCTACACACCTGTTTTATAAATTAAATTATTATGTTTATTGGCACAAGAGAGCAGTCTACCATGTTTTTTTCGGAATATTTAATTAAAACTGTGATATATCATTTCAGTTAACATTTTGACCAATTTTGGTGTCGAAGTCGATTTCAACTGATAAGTAGTCATAACCTAGAAAGTTGCAAATCTTCGTATTTACGAAATTTGTGAGATGAAATCACAGGTATTTAAATAAGAAAAAACACATAATTTATAAGAAATTTTATTGATCATAAGCATTCGAGAACATATTCCAATCAAATCAAATAACTGCTTTAAGAAGGTCTTTTCAGCATTGTAGTGTCATATTGATTATTTACTTTTAATCAGAGGAAGTTAGAATAGTAGATTTTATCGTTTACGAGTACGCAAGTTAGTCTTAACAACTCTCTCCGAATGCTAGTTTATTATAAGATAAAATAATATTAAATAAGATGAATGATATAATACTGATTTACAACACTGTCAAACATAAACATTAAAATATAACATCGATGAAGTTAAAAAGTTGTTTGACATCCTTCAGTTTCAAGGTAGAGAATATTAACCTTTGTAGGCCTAACGAACCATTCATTGTCTGGTACGAGCTAAATATGTCAGCTACTCAATTGTGTATTGATTGAAACGTAGCTGCAACCAAAATGTCAGTACAATGACGTTGTACGTTGACCTTTCATTGGTTGCAAACTCGTGACCAAATCGATTAGTTTGACGGAGTCTTTATCACGCCAGGTAAGTTTTTTAGTATTACAATACCGTTGGACAAACAGTTATCGCAAGTATTGCAATACCATTCAAATCTGGTGGGGTTTTTAAGGCATTGGGTGGAAGGTCAGCTCGGTTTGTGAGTGTGCGAAAAGTAAGTTCAATTGTGAATCGAGACCCACGTTGAAGACCTTGACGAGTTTAGCGACGGCATGGCCGGGCTCTTTGCGCATCAATGCAACCCCGGACACTTTCATCAGATGTACTTCAGAGTCTACGGAACCTCCACCAGTTGTGGCCAACTTCACATGACACGTGACGTCAACCTGGATGTACTTCTCGACAGTTTTACCGCGCTGTCCCGGTACGTCCACATATTCAGTCTTCTCTTCCACTTGCGGCATGTCAGCGCGAAACACTACGGCCTCGCCGAGCAAGAGACCCTGAAATTAAAATAAATTAGATACCTGCATATATCATCGTAAATTTAAAGCCAAGAAACATTAAAAACAAAAAACCATTTAAAACTGGCATACTTGTAAATCAGCACAGTAAACGGTTAATTTGGTTTCATGCGCCTGTCTATCAATATAGACGAAAATAGACTTGGCTAGTATCCAAATTGAAACTAAAATCACTACTTACCCCGTTTCCTGTAATACTGAATTTCATGTTAGGATGAATTGCTCGCGGTTCCATTCCAAGTCCTTCTGGATGAGAGTCGGACCAGAAGTAATTGTCAGGAGCGTTGAGAGAATCCGGTTTAAATGTAATGCGCTTTCCGTATCCCAAGCCGATGGACTGGAGGAGTAGACTACGACCCTCAAATAGGTGACGGCGACTGTTTGAAGGACGCACGCGGTAATGGAATCCAGGAATGATGCGAGGGTCGACATACGTACCTAAAAGAAAAATACATATGAACAACGTTTAATTAACAGACATTTGATCATTTGTAATTATATATATGTACTTGTAAAAACATATAAGGTGCTTACCAATAACAGGCAGCTCGTATCTCTCAAGTCCGACCACACAATATTGGCAAGGAATATCTTTAATGTCAGATCCATTGACGGTGATTCTTCGGGAGGATGATTTAATGCCGGGCTTAAGTTCGTAACCCTTCTTGAGTTGTTTAATGCCAATGGCGACGTTAACCACTCTCGAAATAACCGCATTGCCGCGTCCTTTTTTCAATATAGCCGTACCGGTGACAGGTACCAACTTCGTGGCACCGTCATTTTCGTACCACTCTACTTTGCATAGTGTGTTAATCTTGATTTTCTTCTCGATCGACCCGTCTTCAAATATCTTCTGGTCCAGCTCTAATTGATTTTTCTATAAGAAATAACCGACATTAATTATGCAAAATATTTTATTAAAAAAAAATTACATTCTATAGAAACTACTTTATTATACCTGTTGCTGAACGACTTCAAGAATTCCCTGTGGCTCATGATTTGCATCATAAATCGTGAATTTATCTCCCACAGATACGGCTTCGATCTCAAATACGAATCCTTCAGGACGAGAGTCAGTCCAGAAGTAATTGGTATTGTCATTGAGGGTAGAGTCAAGAGGCTCGAATGTGAGACGACGAGCGAATCCACGTCCAATAGACTGCAGAGTTAGAGCCTTGCCATCAAACAAGTACCTTGGCTTCACTGATAGGGGTGGAGCATCCAAAGCCTGTAAATTTCCAGTACATGATTTATACGTGGAAGAAAAAAGATGTTTAGGAACTAAACAGAATCAGAAATCATAAAAAAATCTTATAAAATAGAATCACTACAAAAAACGTAAGGTAAATCTAATTAAAAGTTATAAAAAAATACCAAAACAAGTTAGCTGTTAAAATATGAAACAGGGAACTTTCCATAAAACTTCAAGATAACCCGTTTTAATTATCAAAAAAGTTTAAATTATCCCGCTTACAAAGTGAATGTGAAATGAAATTTTTGTTTAATGATTTCTTGATGGAAATGATTAAGGGGACTTTATAAATAAAACAATGGCATGAAGCCCTTATGAATGATACTTATGGTTTACCTAGGTGCCATACATGCTGTCAGCCAGTATTTCATTATCGACCTGTCGGGTCTCGGCCTGCGCTTGGAGATCGTTTTGTCGCCTCTCTGGGCGTAGTTCTGAAAAACTGGACGATCCACATACCATCGCCTACAACGGCACACAACCAGTGGCAAATACACGCAAGTTAACAGTGTTGATCGTTGATGATATTTTCATTCTGTAAATTTCAGCAACGGACACTGCCACTCATTCTAACACCCCGCTAACTTAATTATACCCAATTCCTGAACTGCTGAAACTGGCTAAAGGTAATGCTATTCGAGTTTAGACAAAATAAAGAATTCAATACATAAGAAAACTTAATCTTTTTTTCATACAGCATCTATCAACATTCATTGTAAGGTTGCCATTACAGTTACGTTATACATACTCGTATTAGTGCAAAATTTACAAATATAATTATGCTGCTTTGCAAAATTCAACAACAATGCAGTTTTTTGAAGCAAATACAAATTAAATTATATATCTCAAGTGTCTAACATACATATCAACTTAACATATGTAATGATTTTATGACAACCTTACTAACGATATCACAAACACATCCTAAATATTAAATCTATGTTCAAGAGCAAAAATGTTGTCGTTTGTGATCGTATTAAAAACCTTAACGAAGATTCCTTATACTTTATTTTTCAACCAACCTCAAAAAAAAGAGAAGGTTCTCAATTCGTCTTTTA
The DNA here is from genome assembly GCA_025727935.1 of Hebomoia glaucippe. Taxonomy (NCBI): domain Eukaryota; kingdom Metazoa; phylum Arthropoda; class Insecta; order Lepidoptera; family Pieridae; genus Hebomoia; species Hebomoia glaucippe. The sequence continues at coordinate 13,579,780 of JAOSYY010000012.1, read as the reverse complement.
TTTTCATATTTAGCAAGGGGTTCATATAATTATTTCCGAATTTTCGATAAGATCATAAACATTTTTGTAAGATCGGATGGATAGAACTCACCGTCCTCTGGGTTCTGCAAAAAACTAATCTTGCAAAAATGTTTTGGCTAACCACAAACAACTTCGGGAAAGTTCCAATATATATCTAATACATTTAATACAAAAATAGTAGTATACTCGTAAAATTGTCACCGAATAAAACAAAATTGATATCATGTTGAAAGATAACTGTTCTATCTTTATAGCCTAAACTCAAAGCCTTTCTTATTCCTTGTATAGCCGTTCCTTTCGCAGTCCAGTAAAATAATTTTGCCCAATGCTAATATGGATCTTCTAAGTTTTTCCCTTGACTCGAAAACATCACATAGATGATAACAAAAGCCGAATATAATAAAGTAACGATTCGATGTGTCCATGTTTAAAGCAACAGTAAAGATTTTTGAGGAATAGTCTCGGACTTTATTTATATTAAAATAAAGTGAAATGTGGAAGATTGCATTTAGCGTATTCAGCCCGCAATCATCAACACTTCTTTAAAAATAAAACAATGTCTTTACGATTCCCCAATTTGATTTGCCACATAGATGGAAATGTTTAAAAATTTGTATTGAATTTCTCGTCTCACCTGCATAGGTCTAATTTTGTATCTGAAGCCCGTTCTAACTCTGGGGTCGATGTAAACACCGATGACTGGCATTTGGTGAGGCGCAGGCTTGGGGACGCGGTATACTGCTGGGATGTCCCCGAGACTGGCGGCATCGAGGATTGCTTCCGTGTCGTATGCGCTCCCTGTCCAGTAGGCCTTACACGGAGCCTCATGTTGATCCTACATAACATAGACATATAAATTATTTGCAGTTTCCACCTAACACTTCACGAAACCTACCTGAAAGTAATCTATTAAACACTCGCAGAAATGACAGTTACATTTGTAGCATGGCGTCTCCGTTTTGAGCATTGATATTTATTTAATTAATAGTAAAAAATAACTGAACGGCTAGCCGTTCGGAAGTATAATAACAAACGCCAAATCTATGTTTACTTCGTACAAAAACTTGGCGCCATCCCCTTACACCTGCATGGAATTTTGGCATTGTCTACGACGACATAATGCTACGAGTATTTGGTTTGATATTTTCTTTGTGTTCATTCGTATGGAAGTTTGAAACATGGCGAATTGAAAACACAGAGAGTTCTTAACATATGAATTGAAACAAACTTTAGACTATTCGTAATATTTAAACTAAATATTTATATTAGAATTCATAAGTATTATAGGTGTATGTCAAATGTGATCAATTAATGAATTGAACATGAATGAACATGAAAAATTTCTTTTAAAAAGTTAGCAATTTCAGTAATTAACACAGATGTACATAGGGGATTTATATATGTAGATTAAGGCATGAGATTTAATTTAAGGGTCGCTGTTATACAATGCACTATTGTATTGCACTGAAAGTTTCAATCTAGTGCAGCAATGAAATCGTCCACTTTGATCGCAATAATGGAAGCTCCAATAAGGTCGTCCAAATAAATTGATGAGTAACAATCGAACGATGACATAACAAGACCAAAGTCCACCGCACAGAATGTCGATTTATTTTTATTCCGTGCTCTATTTTAGGAACGCTACGGAGTCGCGTCTTAAATTTTTTTGTTTACAACGTCTACAACAAAAGAATGAAGTTTTTGTGAATTGTCGTATTCAGTACGTACTTTTATAAATTTCTCTAAAATCACACATTGATAAAAGAAAAATAAATAACAAAAATGTAACAATGGAGCCAGATTCCTTAATCAATTCTTTCCATGAAACGTTTCGACGCAGAAAACCCTATTTTGAAATTTAGATTTCGTCAATGTATTCGAAGCTCTTGCGTTAACCTTAAATTCAAATTTCAGTCGAATCTTATAACAAATACTCGCTATTCATTTTCTGCACGTTTTAAAGGGCCTTGAATACGTATTTTGTAACACGAATCAATAATAAAAAAGTCTCGTCTTATTCTACAATCAATATAGAGAAACCTTGTTATAATGAATGTTAATGACCTTACTCGTGAATGAATGCTGTATTAGTGAAGCGCAATAAACGCAATCACAACTGAAACGTGAAGTCCCGACAAAAATAAAAGAAGACGTAATTATCTTATCCATGTATTGTTCTGTTTACAGAATCACATTACGTACACCTATGATGCAAAGATAAGGAGGGTGTGTCATCCACTTTACTTAATTAGATCATTAGGAACTTTTACTTAGGTGTGGCTTTAAACTAAACTTTTAACGAAATTAAATTGTCTGTAATGGTAGGAAACTTCCGATGAGATATTTTTTAGTTTTTATCATATTCATCTTCACGAAGTGCAAACATGTCCCTACTTCCTGTTATTGTTAAATATCCATTTCAATGGAATTGTTATGCTGAATAGCTTTGTATAATGTAAGCAAAGTTATGCCAAGTTACAATGCATTCATTTGCTTTTAAAAGTAATAAGATGAAAATCACAGATAAAGAGATGATAATACGGTATAATTAATTTGCCAAAATTTCTATGTCACTTATATTTACTGCAACATTCGTGTAATAATTTTTTTTTACTTTTCTCCCGATTTCTTAGCTTAATAACTTTTAATGATGACTCAAAATGGACTAAACTGAACTTGGCTATTACGCTATAAGACATACATATAAGTAGTCCCTTAAATATTTAATTTATAATATAAATTAATATTATTATGAACAGAAAAGTTAATAAGCTATACTTACGGGTATTTCCAATTCGGGAAAGGCTTCTTCACCATCGCTCTCGTAGTCACTAGGGACTGGATATTTTGGAGTAACTTCGGGCTCCTGCAATACCGTAGTATATTACACAACAGAAAGACAAAATATTTAACCTAGTTACGATTTTTAATAGAGCAAAATATTTAAATACCGATTAATAATCTTGAATGTGTCCTCAACCTAGTGCAATTATAAAGTTTATCAGCAAATTTATATATTAAAATAAGGACAGTATTAGTCCTTGACCACTGAACTGTGCTAAATATAACTAAAATAATGACGCGATAATTAGTCTCCAAAACATATTATATATAGGAAAAGTAAAATGAAGGACACGGTTTACGGACAAGGTCGAATCGACATTTTATTGATTTAATTCACACATAACCGAGTCACGTCATTAAAAATTTTCCTGCACTTTTATTGTGCAATCGTTTTCTCAACGAAAAGAAACATCACGAAATGTGAGCGTGATACTAATGATTGTACATTTTCTAGTCGATTAATGTATAACATCTATAAGGACATACGCTAATAAAAAATACTACCGGAAGTAACGTAATATATACGTTTCCGCGATTCATAAGAAAAATAGTGTCCAACTCCCACGTCACAACTTTGTGAATTATTACAAAGAGTATATCTATGTATTAGTGAGGATGTTTGTACTTTTTTCGTGATAATATTATAAAGCTGAAAAGTTTGTTTGTTTGAACGCGCTAATGTAAGCAACTGCTGGTCCGATTTGAAAAAATCTTTCATTGTTGGAAAGTACATTTATCGAAGAGTTTATATTTACAAAAAAAGTATTGGGTTCCTTACTTAAAGTCCAATAATGTAACCCAAGGTGTAAAACTCGAAATGAACTCGAGCGAAGCCGCTGGCAGAAGCTAGTGTTAATATATTATGTGATACAGACGGAATTATGCGAATCTACTATTAGTATATAGGCAAGTAACATACTAGATCGACGTTTCATCGAAAATAAATTTAGCCAATACTCTTACTTTCATTGTATCTTGCTTATGTATTACATCATTAGACAAGTAAGTGAACAAACATGGCTAGATTTTGTATTTTTAACCTTCTTAAAATTTATTGATGTTCAAGATCTATTACAAGGTCAATTATTGTTAAACATTATTAACATTTACTATTAGATGATGGTTAAAATAGCAAAAAAATTCGATTTTTTAAATGTTTACGAAAGAAATATATACTATTACTATATGAAGCGAAATACAATAGAAATAAATTTTATTGTATGGCATATTAAGACGATTCATTATAGTGAATGAATAAGTTGAACCAAAATAAATATTTTCTTGTGGCAAATTCCAGCCTGGAAATTCTTATTTAAGTAGATTCGGTCAATAAAATTCTAAACTTGTCACTGGTTCCGTTATACGACCCGAAGGAAATATCTGTTTGATTCTGTATAGTCTGTTTTCTGTCTATTAAATCCCGTTATCATTAGTTCCGCCGAAACAGACAGAAAAAATATTGTTTGTTTCCTATATACTTTTATATGCATTTAGAAAAACGTTATTTCTATATTATAAGCAGTACAGATATGTAAATACCTGAGCAGGTGGTAGGGTTTCAACCAAAGCTGGTTCCTCCAGAGTAGTAGAGGTACCAGCTAGGCGGGCACGAGTCAAGTTCCACAGCCGACGAAGGGCGTAAGGAGTCTCTTCCACTTGGATTTCCATTGCGGGGCTTGACAGCATCTTCTTAATGGAGTATTTGATTCACTGTTTAGCAGACAACACTTGTTATTAGCAAAGAAAATTTCAGATAGCATTACTGAAGAATGGTAATGATTAGTCCGATGTTGTGTGGAGGCATTGCCGTCGGGCTTTACATATTACTATCCTATTATGTGTATTGATAAATTATTTGATATTTGATATAAATACGTAATTCCTCTTGGGTTTAAGAAATACCAAATGCTAGAAATAAAAATAAACATATCGACAGCGCGTCATTACTAAAATTCATAACGAGAGCATGAGATTAAGGTTAGAAATATATTATACACGTTTGTTTGTCGGTTATCTGCTATAGATACAGCTGAAATAATAATTATAAAATATGCGGAAGAATTAGAAAGGAAGAATTAGAAATTAAAAGAATTAGATGAAAGTTGAATAAATGTGGAAATATATACCGTTTCAGTGGAAACACGATAAACCAAATATCATTTGAATAACTAATAACAATTGTAAACGTTTATTTATTTATTCCTTCATTTTAAACGTCCTTCGGTCTCGACCTTGAATCGACTAGTATTGATTTTTATTTAGTTAATGCATTCATGTGCATTTAAAGTCCCTTTAAGAGTTTTTATAAA
>JAOSYY010000012.1:13534126-13563323 GCA_025727935.1 Hebomoia glaucippe | reverse complement strand
TCCAAAGCAGGCTAAAAAATAAATAAATAAATGTGGAATAAATTTGCAGTATAAAAATATGAGCAAGTTACTAGTTGTGACATAGTAAACAAAGCTATAAAACATTGTAACTTCTGATTTTATTAGTTGGGTGTACTTTTAGATGTCTCTGAAAGAAGTTAGTTGTGTAACAAATATAATATTGTTTGTTTTTACATGGTGTTTAGTACTGTAAAAGCTTTTTGAGAAGCAGTGAACCATATTATTGAACTCTGAAACCATTTGTTGCAGTGTGCGGAGTGTTATGCATAAGTATATGGAGAAGAAGAATGAAGTAAATTTTGACAAAATATTTAATCAAGTCTTAGGTAAGTCTCTTTCCTATCTTCTAAAGTTTGTTAAATTTAAAAAAAAAACCTGTTTCTAATAAAGCCAATAAATTGGATAAATCATTTTTTCAACATATTAGATGATTTATTTTGAAGTACAGTGGACCTGCATTAAGATGTCGTAAGTAGACGATACCAGAAACGTTTTTGCCATTCAAATATTTAAATACTAATTTAATTCATGACATGTTTTACAAAATACAACTCATTCTGCCACACGTCTTTTTCCGTAACACATGGCTTAAAATGTAAAATAATTCTTTGTTCCTGAAGACACAGTAATTTATTTATTTTGTGTTGCTATAAAGATTTACACTAATAATATACTATTTCCAACACCATTTGATATCATTTATCAGTAAAAATTGCACAAAACAAATCAAACGGAAAAACCTTACAAAAGCAAGATTGTCTGTACCCATTAATTCAACATAAAAGATAATCCTCTACCTCATATAATTAGTATTGGATTTTAGTTTATATTACTGATATGAAAGGTAATATGTAGGGCATAAAAGTTCTTATTTACTTAAACATAAATACATATGAACATAAGTAGAGATTTTACCATATAAAATATAAGTAAATCTTGGTAAAAAGAGTATGAGTTATGATCAACTAATTTAAAACTAATTATACATATTTATGCAGTTGCAAGGAAGGAAGAATGTTTATTAGGGAAACTGAAGATGTTTTACATACCTTTATATACATTATAAATTCCTGCATTAGTCACATAGTTTTGATGTTTAGGTCATCATTTACTAAGCGAGCGTTTTGTGAAAAAAGAAACATGTTATCAGGTGTAGATTATACTGTCCATGTAAAATCTGAGTTGTGTCATCCTTATCAGGATTTAATGACTACTACTATTTTATCAAGAGTTGACCTGGTTACCCTCCACATATTTTATCAGGATTATATTTTATTAGGTCAAGCAACAATATGTAATTTATGGCTATCATGGAGTTTTACTATTTACGATACGACGATTATTTTTTGTATGTCAGACATTGGCAGACAATTATGAGACCTACGCGTGATTGTATATTAATTTAGTCATCATTATTTATTTTACGATGTGCTGTTGATCTCTGTGTCTTTTATTCTGAGAGTACGGAAATTTATACGCTTAAAATGAAAAGCGCATTTCTACGACTTATTTTGCTAAGTGAAGAAAATATATTACTATTTTTTGCTTATTTATTAGTGGCAAATATCACTTTTCATAAAATTATGTAGGTGTTATAAAGCACAATATTTTAATTTATAGTGAACTGAATGTAACGTTATAACATTTGGTCCAAGAAGAAATATGACATTAAATATTATTTATTATAATTATAGTACCTATTTTTTAATATAAAATTAATATGATCAATGACGACTAATTACGTTTCGAAAATTAGACTTACCCCCGAAGTAATACCCATATAAGTCATGACGGATATTTAGATATTCGGCTTTCTCTTGGATACCAAAACTTAGCAATAACATGTTTATAGAGAATACTATGTAACATGTTACGGACGTTAAAGGGTCAGCCTGCGATAGTAGAACGTAAGTTATACGTATTATAACACCTAAAAGCTCATTGAAGATAATTACAACGAAAACTATAAAAGGCTTTACATTTTAAAATATAAATGAATAAATTACCAATGGATATAATTTTTGTACAATTTGCTTATATTTCGGCGTAAATAAATGTCGGTTAAATTAAAAATATATTCCACAAAACACAATTGTATTACGAATATTCTGTGGTGTTCAATAACGATGAATTAAAGAGATATTTTATTTTTCTGACCAAAAATATGGTTATACCTGTGAATAAAAATTATGCCTTGACATATGTGTAAGAGGAAAAACACGTTAAAGTGTAAAATATTTTTTGTTTTAAAAGTTTATCTTTCTCCTTGCCGGCCTGATTAAAATCGCCACAACACGCATATCTTTTCTATTTCTATCAGAAAATTATCTCTTTTCATGTATACATAACTTTTACGCAATTCTACCAGATTTTCTTTTGTCTTCCATTAAAATGTGGTGAAGTGTTAAATGCGAAACTTTTGTAAAAAGTTTTTGTTGATTTTCTTATTTATTGTGTATCTCTAAGCCAGACGTCAGAAACGCCTCTATCACCTACGAAAATTAGTTGCTTTTTTTTAAAGGATTTTCCCAATGTTCATGAAAAAGCTCAAACTATTTACACGCTGGGTTTCTATTGAAGGCCAAGGTCTGTAAAGGTTCGTAATGATTGCGTAGGCACGGATCCCGATTATTGCCGCCTTACAATGGCTTACCCTGAAATAAAATAAACTCATGTCGACAGGAATAAATTTATTTAATCCTTTGAGTTTTATACCTCTTTATAGCTCAATGGAATTCACATAGTAATCAGTACCTGAGATACCGGGTGTGAATTACTTAGAAGATATGGGGAAAAAAATTTCTACTCAGCATCAAAAGCCGATCACTTAGGTAGTTGTAATGAAAATCAGCCGTCCTACACTTATATGTTATAATTTTACACTAACGTTAACATACTTTAAAGCTTTTATCTAAAAAGTCTGTGTTTCTTCAAAAGTTGATTCAAACATAAAACAAGCCTCTAGCTCCAAGCTCCATCATCCAGATCACCTGCAAGATACTGAATTGTATTATTCTCGTACATACAAAGAAAGTTTATTGCGAGACGACAATGGTAGTTGGTAGAAATTTGATTTTTAGATTTTATTTCATTCGTAGTTAGTTAGCTACTATTGAAGTTTATATACACCAACGTTGTCCATACAAGCCAGGAGTTCATTAACAAATCTAGTAGTTTGAAATGTTAGCAGTTTCACTATGAATACATATTAACAAAACTTCCTCCAAATGCTTAAAAATAACTCTTTGATTAATGACCTAAGTAATATCAAGCGAGTTCGAGGAACAATACTGTGAATATTCAATGAAACGAATGAAGCTGTTATGTATTAACAACTGCATGTGCTAAAAATAATTTATGCCTAATAATTATTTAATTGTTTATTTAATGAAATATAATGTTGCAATACATATAAGGTTGATCTTGGTATAATTAGTTGAAGTAAGATTTTTCTTACTGCGTCTGACTTTTTCCGGCTAGTGACTCAGTTTTGCGTTCATTTTGACTGAATAATGGAACGATAATTAACATTGAGGGTTACTAAAACACTTTGTAGATCTCATCAGCTTTGAGAGTCCACTCACATATTTTTCCTTTTGATCTCATGTTGTGATTTGCTTAGATTTTATTATTTTTTTTATCTGTAACCTTCGTTTAAAACGACGCTTACCAAAATAAGTAAATATTTATAACAATGATCTTTAGTTTTGGTGTATCTAATTTCTTAGCTCTTCGTAAAAAGGTCATTCGTTATGAAGAAAACTTGTAAAGCGATCACGTCTGCCCTTTTCATGAAGACAAAACGTTGTAATGAAATTTTCGTTATGTAAATGTTACTATACAATTAGGTTACCCTTTTAAAGAACTATATGAAAGTTACTGAAGATTATCTAATAATATTCTCTTTGTGAAAGCGCGTCCTCTTTATGTAAGTTTTCATAATATTTAGAGCAAGGCTGCGAGTTACAGTCATTAACACTAAACCACTTAGTTTATGATCCGTTGAAACATCAGCGAAAACTAGGTGGAAGCTTCTCCTCTGGGATAATAGCTACACGCCTGCTACATCTTAACTCCAACTTCAGCCTTATACATAAAACTTTATTTACTTTAAAGACATTAACTGTAATGTCACCGTGTTGAGAATTATAACACCTTAAACAGATACGTGTTGCATTAAAGAGTATTTTCTAAAGAGATTTTTTTGCACTTCAACGAACCCAGGAATAATTTGTTTAACGGTAATATATAAACTGCTACTTAATGTTGAAACATATTGTAAGTTAAAACTTGTGAAGGTACTAGTTGCATTAAGCAATATTAGTCCACTAATAGTCTATTCAAGTTTGTGTGACAGACTTATATTAGAAGTGTACTCTTAGGCGAGTTATAAACGCAATTTACGGCCCGCTTCCACTTGCAGTAAATAACTTTATCGAGGGCTGGCCGTGAGCTTCTATAAGCTATATTTATAAGTAGATGTTTTTACCTTAGCGAGGTTTAAAACTGAAACGGCTGCATTTAAGAAATTCATTTTATGCTGCTCAGTATAATGTTCTTAATGTGAATTGGAAACGGAATAGAGAAAGAATACTTTTTATTAGGTTAGTTACAAAACTAATATTGCTTTCATCGCAATATTGTCCTTAAAGTTTCTCTTTTCTATATTCCCTGTATTAACTTATCGAAACTATTATTATAAAGAGGTAACATTTGTTTAGCTTTAAAAAAAAAATAAAAAAGTATATAATATTATATACTTTTTTACCAATGTGTATATAGGTGTAACTGTATTATTCCGCAGTTCTATATGTATATAATACTTTAACTCTATTAATGAACAAAACAACAGGACGCCCTCGACATTATTGTTGAATTCAAATATTACCATTTCTATTCTTAATAAATAATCGTTACAGAAGCAAGTTTCGTTGCTTAATCATATCTCGTGCTTACGAAAGCTTACGAGAACTTTTCGAAGTATGGATGACTCAATAAAAATATACGAGTCATCAATTTGCAGGAATATCTCTGATTTTATGATATGAATCATTTTATGTATCGATAAAAATAATTTTGCGTAAAAACGAATTCAGGTCCACATGTTATTTCATCTATGATCGTAATACTTATTTATTATCTCGGTTGCGAAGTGTGTGAATATCGGTATCTTCTCCTGAAGTATGGAAGTTGGTGTTTAAGTCTCCGCTTATGTATCGCACATTTAATGCAAAATGAAAAATGTTTTTTTTTAAACAATTAAAATCATTAGAAAAAGTGTATATGTATAAATTAAAATTTGTTAGTGTTTTCTCAATACTTTTCCTGGCTTTGCGTGACAAAGATAGGCCAAGAGATTAAATGTAGTAAATAACATCAAAACAAAAATATTGCACTTAGTTTGATTTTGCATCGTGTGTGCGTTTTATGCCGAAAGTTGTTACATTTTGGGAATGACGTATTAATTTATACACCGCCGAACCATATTCTAAATATTTTAAAAAATTGATAAAATAATACTACGTAAAAATCTATGTTTTTTATCCATTGTTTCAGGTTATTTATTATTTAAGGAGTTTTGTGAACAAACGTCAGAAGAACCAGTGCCACAATTAAAATTTTATGAAGAGGTAACCTGTTAATTATTGTTTTTTATGTATAGTCTAATGACTATGTTTACGCTATTGATATTATGAATTTCTTCTTCCAAATGTAATCATTTGGAAGAAGAAAATAGTTATTAAATTTCTTATCAAACCTAACAGATTAAACTATACGAGAAGCAAGAATGTATCGAAGAAAGGCGGCGGATCGCAAGAGACATTTACGATAATTTTATTATGAAAGAACTACTAGCTCATTCTCATGTAAGTATAGTTTTATTAGGTTAATTACTTTTTAATGATAATATAATTCGTCACGAAGTTCGGACTGAGTCTTACCGATTAAATATATTTTTTTAGATTACAATTATATAATATACATAATAGTATGTCTACCTTATATTAATTTATCTACTAATTGCTTAAATGATTGTAATGTCAGTCATTTATTGGGAAATAAAATTAACATTTGACTACACCATTAAATGGTAGACGAAATTGCCATTAGCTTCGGAACTAACTTTGTATGAGTTTCTTTAAGTAGATACTTTTGGCGTCGTTCCAAGACAATGCCTCTTCACAAACGTTTAATCCTAATCGGACGTGGATATAATATCTCTGAGACTATTATAATGTGAATCTCATTCGAGACCATATGATTTTATTCTAAAAGTTGTACAATACTGAGTCACAAGAGATCGCAGATTCTCTTAATGAATACAAATTAAGAGGAATGCATTCGATACGCTCTTAAATTAACGCAGTCTGAATGTAAAGCTGAACAATAATAAGTTAAAAAGAAACATTCATAGTTTACCTTTCCGCTGTTAGTTGTTTATCAACACGAGCAGAATAAAGTACGTCTATAAATTCCCTTCGAAGCGACCTAATTCCGCTTAAAGAAACCGTTAAAAGTTTAGAAGCTCCTTGGTGAATAAATTGAAGAATTCAAATGTCTTTCTCAATTTGATGGGAATTGTTTCCTTTTCGATGTGAAAAAGTTATCTACTTATCCGACGTCGCGAACTGCCAAGGAATGTTTTAGCGATTAAATAAACGATGTGGACAAAATATTGCATTGGAATCAGATAGAGGTTTTAGCCTCTGCATAGCAGTCAGATTGCGATATACGATCAGAAATAACATTCGCTCTGTTGATTTAGATATCCCAATTGTTTATTTAATTCCAGGATTATTCTAAAGAGTGTGTGGCGCATGTACAGAAATATCTAATGAAACACGAAGTTCCGCCGAACTTATTCGAGGTAAATATCTGTATATAAAGTATTATATTCACTGTTGTCAGTTTATATCTTAATCATTTTTTATATGATTTAGCCATATATTGAAGAAATCTTCCAACATTTACGGGGGGAGCCTTTTAAAAATTTTCTAGAAAGGTACGTATTCTAAAATCTACATGCCAAGATATGACTCGAAGAAATTTATACTTGAACATATTTAAAATATCCAAAAATTTATATAGAAAAAACGTTTGGTCGAATCTCGAAACTAGATTCCAGCGTAAGTTATATCTTGGAGTACAGGTCAAAAATTTGATTTAGATAAATATAAAATGAAATTTTAATATTATATATCTTTACAGCGACAAATACACAAGGTTTTGCCAATGGAAGAATTTAGAATTGAATATACAGTTAACAATGAACGATTTCAGCGTTCATCGCATTATTGGACGAGGAGGCTTCGGTGAAGTAAGCATAAACATTTCTATTACTGCGTCTTTATACATGTTTTATAATATTTGCTAAAGCTAGATTTACGGTCACGCGAACCACACTTTATCACTACGATAAGTAAAAAAATAAACAGTCGTATGTCAAATATTCTATTTTTAAATGCGATGGACGTCGACTGAGCCTGTAATACCGACTTTAATACGTAAAATTTTCTAACCAATACTCATGGCTAATCCATCAATTTAATGACTTTATCTTTTCGATTACTTTTTAATATCAGTTCCTCGGTACGCTTTGTTCAATAGACTATTTATATAAGCAACCGAAAGTGACACTAATCAGATTAAGAAATATTTATTTGAAATATATATATATATATTGGGATATTTTTTGTATCTTAATTTTATGCTGAGTGACCTACCTTATGAATAACATGTTTCTCGAAATATGTAAACATCAATGCAACAAAAGGCTTGAAACTTTTGAACTATCTATCTGGTTTTACATGCATACAGTATTTGCACTTGCTAGTGTAGCGTTTAAAATATAGAGCTAATTTTATTAAATAAGTTGTTATTCGGTTTTTATGTCATGCAGTTAGTATGAAAGATTAGGGTGGCAATAACTTTTTTGTTTTCTTTAGTGACCATGAATATATCGTTGAATGGTAAAGTTTACGCTATTGATATTAACAGATAACATATCTTGATTTTTGATTTCCCAATGAAACAACACGGGAAACATTTTTTTTTTGAGTTTTCAATACACGTGTTTAATGAAAATCTATAAGAAAGGTTTGATATGAATTTTCGCTAAATCGACATTTTCAAAATTTAATAAAAAAAAGAATAGTTTCATGTTTTATTATTTAAATGGGGAATTAAATATAACTATGATTGACTTCTTAAAATAAACTATTCCTGTGGTTTTTCATTCTACAAGATATCTTCATAGTAATTAAGGAAAATAGCTTTTCATGGCCACCATAATAAAACATAGCTAATTCTTTGTTTCCTCAGGTACAAAGTTTTTTAATAATAAATCTAATGTACAAGTTTTTTTATTAATAAATCTAATGTTAAACTAGGTATACGGATGTCGGAAGGCAGACACGGGAAAAATGTACGCAATGAAATGCCTTGATAAGAAACGTATCAAGATGAAGCAAGGGGAGACGCTCGCCCTTAACGAGCGGATTATGCTGTCTCTAGTCAGTACCGGGGTGAGATGTTTTTCTAATGAAGTTTTTTTATAATATAATATATTTGATAGAAAACTACATCTTAATAAATAGTACGATAAGATTACTCCAGCGTCTGAAAGTTGAAAAACGTATATTAACACTAGCTGTGCCCTCGTCTTCTTTCGCGCGGAATAGTCATTTTTTTATTATTCATATTAATAACAATAAATAGTCTTAAGATGCTCTTTATTAAATCAGCTATATATCAGTAATAGTTCCGTCATATTTGATTCAGCAGCTTCAAAGATTTACCGCAACAAACAGACAGAAAAAAAATTAGAATATTTTTTATATATGTACCGTGTATACACATCCATATGGGTTTAGTACAAAGTACTTGTGTGGGCGTGTGCGAACACGACACTAGAGTAGGTGAGTATCGGACGGATGCAAACTTTGTATAGTGTGAAAGTACAAAGTGGTTATGTTAATATTACAAACAGTCACTCGAATTTAAATTGTTTGAATATAACTAATTTCACTTTATTTCTCATATATTGTAAATATTAAAAACATTCAAACATTGCCACTGTTACGTTTTATTACACATTCATATTATTTTTTAATGTTACATAAATATTTTCAAAAGAAGTTAATTAAATTGTCTTGTTCAATTGTACTTTACACGTAATATTAGCAATCGCTTTTCAATTTCCTTTAATATATCAGCAGCACAGATTCGAATCGTATTGCATTTATTATCAACTGTATCGTCGATAACAACACTGATTGAGGACAATAACTCTTCAATCGCAATACAATTACTTGAAACGCAATTAATTTATTATATTATTTGTCCAAATGCTTCGAGCAATAATTACGAGCTGTTCGAATGGCTTTCGGTGTCAGCTATTAAAAAGAAATTTAAACCACGTTTTTACACTACTTTTATAATCCGACTTTTCTTTAACGGTAAAACATACAAAACCTTTAGTATCGCGATGGAAAAGGAACTCGCTGATTAAATGAAAAATGTGATAAATACTATAAATTGGCGATCCAACAATCAGCAATAATTAAATGAAAACGTGAAATGAGTAATAGAGCGAACTGATGTACAACAATATTTGAGTAGAGAAGAGACATATTATAATGTGTTTAATATATTTATATGTGTGATAGTCGCGTTTATAAGAGGTTACTTAAAACATATGTATAGGTAATAAGTGATATTGCATCGGGGACACAAACGATATCCAGCCAATTGGACTGAAACGAATTGGCTCGCCCTCAATTTACCGACGAGCACCAATCGGCTTCCGTTGCATTTTATTTTATAATCCCAATTGACTCTTCCCATGTTAATCATCAACTTAACTGTAATGTTGTTTTAAGTAGTATTAGTAGCATTCAGTAAATCGCTTCTGATCGTTAAGGATTACGTTTATCGCTAGAGATCAATTCAAATGCCGAGAAAAGATAAAAAAATCTTGATTCGATCTCGTAAGACCGAGAAGTCAGGTGTTTGTCTGTAGAATTATTTGTGAAGTAGACATAGGAATGTGTCTGCCTGAATCGCCAGTACGGTACACGGGATTCCACTAGGTATTACTCATGTTGTCTAGACGCGACATCTTTGCTGATTTGAAAGCGTTTCCGTAATTTTAACAAGGTTGATGGTATTTGAACTTCATAAAACGGGAGAACACCCTACTTCTCTGTAATAATGTATTAAAATATTTTATATTCAGACTTGAGAGTTTTGACATGAGTTTTCTTTTCGACCTCGTTTGAAAGTTGCTGTGATGTCGTAATAAACGATTTAGTTTTATGTGTAGGGGTAACATAACGTGACTTTATTGGGGTTATCCGATATTGATGACGTTTATGCCTAAGCACTTTCATATACACATGTGATACGGCGATAAAATTGTTGTAAAATGACCTCTGTGTTATATAAATCCTCGTGGGAGTAAGATAAATTGGATACTTAATCGCATATTGCATCCGATGGATTGCAATTACTAAGAACAATTACTGCGCTTCGCAGAGTATTAGCTGGAACTAGTAAAATTTTAATAGATATTACCACATTCAGTCGGACGACTGAGCTTATCTTTTATGAGCGGTCGTCTGGTGGCTTGGCGCCGCCTCGTCTGCCAGTGTCGTACAAAATAACACTTACAAGAATACTATCTTGTTTCGGACACGCCTCGTCTAGAATAAGCATCAACAGCCGGCATAATGCAACGCATACCGAGCACTTAATGCAATCGATTTTATTACAGTACAATGAATCGTTTTATAGGTGTGTAAGTATCTAGTTAAATGAACAATTGTTATGTTGAGAAGGTATAATAAAATTCACTCTACATTTTTATTGCCGTTTAACGGAGAAGAACCAGTTTTTCAAAATAACTTCACAAAATATCGTTCCTAATGTAGTGAGGTTCATAAATTTTCATGACAAGTGTCTAAATCTATACTTACTCATGAGGGTAAATTAAAGAATGGGACGCATTTAAATTATAAACTCCTTTCGGTTCCATTATATTTGCTCTCAGTTATTGTAGTTTGTTGCTGTTTAAAATTTATTCTAAATTTCCACATATTCACTCCTTTGTTATATGTTCCTATAGAAAACATTCTCAAACAAAAAAGGACTCGCTTAAATTATGCTAAAGAATTGACTGCGTTGAATAAAAATGTTTAAATTTTTGAATATATTATATATTCTAAGGAATAATATTAGAAATAAAGGAACCGTTGAACTTACATTGAATAAACATCAAAGAAAAATTCACATTTCCCAATCATTTTGTACGATTGAGAAGATATAGTCTCACGTCATACAAAGAATTTGCTTACATCAAGGAAAACAAACATAACAAAGGAAAAAGCTTTAAAGTGTTACACGTGTGCAAACGTCACAAAAATTCCCAATGCCGAGAAAATGACGTCACCCAAATCAGGTGAATACGCTATTGTCCTCATAGTTTTTATGATGGCGTTTGAGGGAGATACAGCATAAAGGCTGGAATTAAACATTCAACAAGTAACATTTAATTTCATGTGGAATTAATCGAACTCTTTAATGTTTAATTCTACTAATTCTTGTCAGAGCTATAAAGGAAAATCTCTGTATATTTGTTTAACCCGCTTTACGCGTTGCTATGAATCGGTTTAATTTCTGAATAGACAGACGGCATAGCTAACTTTGAAACTCGGAAAATGTGTGAATTTTTACTGTGCGGGCGGTTTAAAGGAAACTTCTAAGTATATTAAAAGTGATCTCATTTATGTTAATCATCAAGAGAATTTAGTGGGAAGATATAACGTAACTTTAAATGCTTCGGTCATAAGAAATTTCAGGTTATACACATGAGACATGACAAAACATATAAAATTTTGTGTAACAACTACAGTATTCATTGATTATTCGATGTAAGTTACGCAAAGAATTCACACTTACTAATTTAAAAAAGAGTGTATCTTTTGTAAGTTTTCGCTCGCTGCGTTCGTTTAAAAGATAACAAACACGTATTTGATGTTTCAGGTGGATTGCCCATTCATAGTGTGCATGACGTACGCGTTCCACACACCCGATAAGCTCTGCTTCATATTAGATCTTATGAATGGCGGGGATCTTCATTACCATCTGTCGCAACACGGCGTATTCAATGAGGCTGAAATGAAGTTTTATGCTGCTGAAGTTATATTAGGTGAGAATTGCATTCATTTATTAATCGACGGGCTTGTATGTAAGCATTAATTGGAGTAGAGGATGCGAAAGGAGTTTATCAGGATTCTAGCAGGTGAAAACTTATAGTCTTTACATACCCCTACGGAAAAGGGCATCATTATACGTATATAAGTATGCATTTATATAATTATTAAAAGATTGTATATTACGAAACAGTTCTTATTTTAAATCTGAAACTAAATAATGCTATATTAATTTGTTAAGGTCATGTGTATCCAGTGACACTAGTCACTTTTTTAACTACACACGTAGTTAAAAATCGACCGTATTTAATTTAAATTACAAGTTTGGATATCAAAGACTAGGTATACTTCTATTTGTGTCAAAATATGGTAGTGTGTGTGATTATATTTTTATAGATTTAATTTAAAAAAAAACATTCTGCTCTCCTGTATATAAACGGTAAGTGTAGTGTTTTATTCGGCCGTCCGCGCAATTTTTGTAAAAAGTGGAACAAAAGTTTACAATGATTAGGTACAAAGATTTTACAATGGTATCAACGTAAACTGTATCTTTTATTGGCTGTTACCTTGTGGTACCCGAGACTTAACCAGTTTTATTCTTCAATTTCTATTTCATGAATCAAATGAAATAAAAGTCAAGCTTTGTGTCACATAAAAGTCAAATAGTGCTATCTGAGCACAAGAAAAATGTGTTTTTCCTACGATAGGGATAATAAGATCTTAATGGATATTATCTTAGTAACAAGACTAGGTTAGAGAGCAGTTTGTCTGAATATAAGGATATATTGAATTTAATTGAAATGATTAGGTGATTTCATAACAAAGTACCGGTGCCACGCAGTTTTTTCCATGTTAATTGTATGTTATGTTATAAGTAACCGATTAAAATTCAAGGGTTTTTTTTATGATTTAGTTGGGACTGATTAGTTTTTTAAATAAAAGTTATGTACGATAACATCAGCTATTGTGCAGTGTAAATCGTGTCAAAATCGCTCCAGTAATTTCGGAGATAAGCTAAAACAGACAGACCGAACAAAATGTTTAAATATAATTTTCTGTAAGTAGTAAGTACCTACCGTGTCAATATTTTAAGATTACAAAGAACCTTAAAAGTATTAATCTAGATATGAGTTAAAATTAAGTAGTTACCCTTGAACAAATAAAATCATGATTTAAAATAATTTTAATGATGACACAAATTATCGCAGTAAACCAACATCTGTATACTAAATCATGTCTATGCGTCATTTCGATTATAAAAGATGAATCCAGCATACTCGTATCAAAACGAAAGTCATAACAATATCATAAATAGCCGGGTTACAAAAATAGGCGTGATGGTTTGTTTAAAATCGTATTCGTTAGGAGCGGGCAAGTGGAACGTGATAAAGCCATTAATATTAACGAGACTGACTGCAAACACTCGCTTGCAAGTATCGCTTGAATTGCTTGGGTGTACAGCTACGAGACAAAGAATTTCCAATAAACATGAGGAAATTGCGGGTTTTACTTTTTGAAAAAACAACTCACGTCGTTATGCGCACAACGAAAGCAATGTATTAATAGCATATTTATGAGAGTTTTCAGTATATAATCGGAACAAATATACGATATAAAATTTTTGTACTAGATTTTTTTATGAAAATTCGTCTATACGTAAATAGGAGAGTATAAAATGTTTTTGCTTTGCCGTGATTTTTCAAGATTTATTTTTCTCAGTAACTATATGTGTACTTTCATGTCATTAAATATTAACTCTTGTAATATGGCTACACGTCTATATCTACTTGTCGTGGAAGTGTCTCTGGACGACAGGAATCCCTTAACACAACGTGAACTGTATGATCGTTTGCCTTCATATGGTACACAAAAAATTTCCTCAATAAGGTTAGACGAATCGGAGCCTTTACTGCATATAATGTATTAAAAATAAAACATTACATTGTTAACATGCAAATTGGCACGTTTTCCTCAAATTTTCATTGATTCTTGTGGTTAACCTTTGACAACTGTGTGTTGAAACATTCGTCAATCACTTATAATTGTAGTTAAGTGTATTGTTTTATACAATGGTTCTATGCGGTTTCGCCCGCATTAACTTAATGTATTTTCGTAAGCTGATTAACTCAGTAGCAACAGTAGTAAATAGTAGTATTACTACGGGCCTCGCGTTCTAGGGCGCCCCTCTCACCAACGATTTCATGAGTCCGATAACCATGAGCAAAGCATGGGCCTTTTAATAAAAATAAAACCGGCTTAAACCGGCAATTAGATATTATTAAAAAAATATATATATGTACTATTTTTACCCATAATCCCTCCAATCATATTAATATTCTTTTTTAATGTTATCAGGACTTGAGCATATGCACAAACGTCACATCGTGTACAGAGATCTGAAGCCGGCTAATATTCTGTTGGATGAGCACGGTCACGTGAGGATATCAGACTTGGGTCTTGCCTGTGATTTCTCCAAGAAGAAACCTCATGCTAGTGTGTAAGTAGAAGTTTCATTATCTATGTGCTTCATGTAAGCACTTTATACAGTGTCTCCCTTAAAATATCATATAACGGCCAGGATATGCCCTATCAAAATAAGTCATGCCGTTTTAGTAATTAGCCGGAACAAAAAGAGCAACCAAACATTAAAAATAGGTTTTCTGTTATAGATACTGTAATATACTTTCGTATGTATATAGAAAAGAACTGTTTTGATTTCGATGTTACAAACAATTTTATTTATATATTTAGATTACTGTAATTTCTGTTTGAGTCTATAAAGAATGATTATTTAACAATGTCAAAGAATTTCATGCCGCAAACGCGGTTTTGCTAAAATAACGTCAGAACAGACGAATGTCGTCAAAATGTACAGAAGGCGTGTCGATAAACTTAGTTCTGTGAAACAATATTTTATGGAACGCGACGCGTAGTTCGTCGAAATGTTGTATAACCCTACTGAAGGTTGCGAAAATAATTTCGCGACGCCCAGCCGGTGTGGAAAAGTTTTGTATTCAGAATTAAAATTACAGCGGCACTCACGGGTATATGGCACCTGAAGTGCTATCAAAAGGCACAGGGTATGACTCCTCAGCGGACTGGTTCAGTTTTGGGTGCATGTTGTACAAACTGCTTAAAGGACATTCGCCGTTCCGTCAACACAAGACAAAGGACAAACACGAGATCGACAGGATGACGCTGACAATGGTAAATATCTCTACCGATCTAATAACAAGACAAAAATTGTCTCACTTGAAATTAATTTAACTTAAATTGTTATAGTCATATCAATTATGAGAATAAATAGATAGACACTGACATCGTTCAATAAATAATTTGAATAATTTGCTATGATTTCCCTCGCAAATATTTTATTCATGCATGATGAAGATGATGTTATAAAAAGCTAGCCTATGTTGCCTGATAAAAGCTATCTGCGAGTGAAAGTCGCGTCAAAATCGGTACAGCAGTTACGGTGATTTACCGCAACAAACACAGACAAAAAATCTATAAATTGAGTTTTAGTTAAGGAGCGTAAATACTTTCATATGTCTTGAGAAAACACTATTCTTTGCATATTATAAACAGTGATTTAATTTTTTTTTATGTATACATTCCTTAAAGCATGTTAATTCTACGTCTAATGATGTGTCGAGTATTAAATGGGTTGGAGAGCTGTCTACAGTGGAAACTATACTATAGCTATATTCAATTTAATAATGAACTCCCTAAAACATCAAAATGACTCGACTTAGGTTGGTTTGCCTGTTCGAAACGCGTGAATCTTCTTGGTTTTGGACGTGAATATAGGAGACAGGAATCGTTTACCACCACTCTAACTATGTAGTTTGGCTTTTCCTGTGCTATTAAAAGTCACCTCAAATTGAGTAGAATTAAATTTGAATTTAAGACGTCAATATATAAGCTATTGGTGTCAAACATCTATTGTAATCTGTGTTAATCGATTTATTTATGTATTCTAAGTAATCAGTGGGTCAAAATCATAGGTCAAATCTTGTCCGAACTGTGTAGACAGACGTCATTAGTATTTTATTATTTATATTGAATTCCGAAAAATTCCGTGACGCAAATACAGCTTGATTCAAAACATTACATAGCTGTCTTCAGAAATGCCACTCTTGACGTCAAAACTAAGTATTTAAAAGAATTATGTGAGAATAATTTATTGAATAATAAATAATAGATGGATCGTAGTAAAATAACAGTAAATGATTGACAAACTTTTATTTAATGTTTGGACTTATATAATATTGGTTATAGATTTCTCATATAGGTTCAAAATGGATGAGCCGATTTTGATTAAATTTGAGATGTCCCTCAATAAAGTTCTAGGATATTTCTTTTTGCAGGGAACTTTTGAAGGAACTATAATTGAATTAAATAGTTATATGAATTTTCAGCTCAATTTTCATTGATACTTGATTGCTTACGTATTTCTACTAGCGTTGCCCAGAGGTTTCACCCTCAATCATCTTATAAATGCATTATTTTTAGCGTCAATGATACCGTGATTACACATAGACATAGACTACTAAAATAAAAGTAGCTATTATTACCCTTAATAATATCAGCTGTCCGTGAAATTTTCACCAAAATCGGTACAGCTCGTCGGTAGACGTTCACTTTTATTTATTTGTATAAATACATTAATATGGCATTACATTTATTTCATCATAATCATATCTGAGAGTAGTTATAATGCATTAATAAAAATACTCGTTGACATGATAAAATAATGTTAGTGTTAGAAATACAATGTTTACCAGAATGTGGAGTTGCCGGAGTCATTCAGTCCGAGTCTGCGGAGTCTCTTAGAGGGTCTACTTCAAAGGGACATCAACAAGCGTCTCGGCTGCAAGGGCAGAGGGTTAGTACTTCATATTTACAATAAAATATATGTATAGGCGAGATGAGTATAATAGAAATCATTATTGGATTATATTAGGATTTTAAGCCTTACTCCACCTGCTACGAAACTTCACCACGACTCATTCACAGTCTTAGAAGTCATTTATATTTAATTCACCATCCATGTATTTGTAGTTTTAATATATATGTAATCGTTTTTTTTATGCATAGCTTTAATATTTTGACAACGGTCAAGTATAAATTGTCTTGGTATATGGACCTCAAACCTCGATTTCGTAGCTATCCTCAGTTGACGGGTCAAATCTAAATATGCGTAAAAAATCGCCTATAAAAGCCTATACTAGCCATTCCCAAAGTCCGTGTTTGTACTTTTAACTCAATGTCAAAGTTTTGTTACCTCTACAGTGTCGTTATTCTGGTTTCAAATTGCAGTGCGGACGAAGTAAAGGAGCACGTATTCTTCGCTGGCATCGACTGGCAACAGGTTTATCATCAAAAGTACACCCCACCGCTAATCCCCCCTCGTGGTGAGGTCAACGCCGCTGACGCGTTCGACATCGGCAGCTTTGATGAAGAGGACACTAAAGGGATTAAAGTGAGTCTTTAACACAAATAGCATAAGCGAGAACGTGGCCTATTTAGAGCACGCTTGTCTGTAGGCCGGTTCATAAGGTATTCAGTCAGTTACTCTTCCTTATTGAGACGTGACAGACGTTTAATTTAGACTGTTCGAAATCACTAAATTAGTGTCATCACGTTTCTCATGCCCTTTGTGAGATCTATTTATATATATATATTGTTTTCGGTCTTGAAAATTTGTTTTATTACGTTCAGTACTTGCACAGATTGCGTGTATGTAGTAATATTAGGAAGGTATTGAGATGACAGATGATAATGGGAAATGGAACAAAACACGTTGTATTAACCCTATTTAGTAGAAGGTCTTGCACCTTCAATATTTTTAAATTCCACAAATATTTCCTTTCTTATAATTTTAATGAATATTTATTTGTTTAAATTAAAAATTACAGTTAACTGAAGCAGACCAGGCACAATATAAGGACTTCCCTCTGGTAATATCAGAGCGCTGGCAGGGCGAGGTCGCCGAAACCGTATTTGAAACTGTCAATCAAGAGGCAGACAAGTTGGAGCTCAAGAAGAAGTCCAAGCAGAAGCAGAAATTCGATGCTGATGAGAAAGGTAAGTTATAACTTGCTTTAAAATTTATATTATTTGTAATTAAAGTCAATTTTAGTATTACAAGTATAAGTATTTACGTATTTATGTATTAAACGATGTTCCTTTCGTAGTTCAAATATGGTAATTGTGATCTATATAATTTTCAGAATCCGATTGCATACTTCACGGCTATATCAAAAAGTTGGGCGGCCCGTTTGCAAGCGCGTGGCAAACTCGATACGCCAAACTATATCCGAACAGACTTGAACTGCACCTGGAGAATAGTGCCAAGCCCGAGATGATACTACTTGATATTGTTGAAGAGGTCTCCTCTGATCTAGTCTCAGTGAAGGGCGAACAGTGTATCGTACTCCGAACTCGAAACGATACGAAGATTGTCCTCACTAACACGGTATAGTTATTTATAAATTTACTAATATTTACAGAATCTGAACTGTTAAATGGGCTATTTAGCATGGAGAAATGCATCTGTAGCGCTAGTCCACGTGATTATTTTTATTAATATGTATAAACCATAAAATTATTCTTATTACAGGATGAAATAGGACTAAAGGAATGGGCAACATCTCTACGGTCCGCACACAAGTGCTCCCAAGAGCTGCTCGCGTCAATGGCCAAGAAAGCCGGCAAGATTTACGGTACCGACGGAGCGAAGGAGCTGGCTCTGGCTCGCCCGCCACCTGCCGCTTCGCCGGCCCTTACAAGAGCCCCTAACGGGAACAACTAGCACGAGCTTCCCGCGCCCAATAAGGGCGCGAAGATGTTCCGGCGCTCTAAGAGCGCTGCGCAACTTATCAAGTGAACCACAGATGTGTCGGTGAACTGTGACTCAACCGCGGAGCTATTAACCGGTGAAATGAGAAGTGGAATCTGTGCTTAGTGTGTTTAGACTAGTGTTTATGCAAATTGGTCGTGATGGTCTCGTCAAAAGATATCTGACTGTACTCACTCAACTATCCAGGTAAGGTGGTAATGTAGATCGAAGTCTCCGACGCCGCTCGTAACAGCTCATAGAGCTATGAACTATAGTGATAATTAGGACTGCCAATTATTACTAAATGAATGCTGTTCGCATTTTTTTATTGTTGTACGAATTATGTGATAGTACCGATCAAATTTATTGAAATAATAATATATACACTGATTTTGTTTAACCTACAGTAACTCTTCAACTGTGGATGATAATTTTTACAATTATTTGCACAGATTAAAAACTTTGTAATTATTTTATTAATGTTCTGGATGTCGTATTTAACTATGTGGTAGATATTGTAAAGAATAATTAACATTACGTTAATGAGGTAAATATAGCATTTACGTTATGTGTTTCGTGCAATAGATTAAAATTTATGAATAAAAATGTAATTACAGATCCTATTGTAAAACTAAATTATTATATCTTGACATTTTAAAATTGAAAGAAAGATAACCTTATAATTATAGTTGCTTCTTAATCAAGTAATAATTGACTTAGGATCTAGCACTCTGTTACATCTCTGGCTATTGCACATAGAATATTGTAATAGACTTTATTAAATTACTGAATTTATTTTAAATATCTGATGGCTCTCTTATGCAATTTTTTAATTTATCAATAAAAAAGTTCCTTATAAAGAAATAACAGCACTTTAATATTATTTATTGAATTGTACTTAAAACAATAAATTTCCATTCATGTTAATACTTGCTATGAATAAGTTTCATTGTTATTTATTTAAATAGAAGTGAATGTAAGTAGGTGTAATTTTTTAAATTTATTCATACAAATAGAGGCAATAATCTTCTAACAAAATGTAGGCGTGGTAATAACAATACTTATATAAAGTGTTTAGAAATTTTTTAAAACATTCACTATGTAAAGTTTATGAAATATACCAACCTTTTTCGACTGTTTTCTTTATACTATAGAATTTGACTGCAATTAAATTAAAAAAAAAACATAAAAACAGTTTAACCTAATTGAGGGCTAACTTGCTGATGCAGATTTAGTATACATAGCTTAAATATTTTTTTTATAAAATACATAATCTATACTTCAATGATATTAAGTTTTAAATGAAATATATGTGTTATCAATGACTTCTATTACTTTTTATATTCATGGAATAACATTGAATTTTGGACCTCTATACAAAATCTACCAAACATCAATTTTATTCCTTATTTCAGACTATTAAGCATTCTTTATGAAATTTCATAGAATATATGTTTATATGCAAGATATTGTATGAAACTCAAAAAATGAACTAGATACTTGAATTGCACTAAGTCCACACAAATGACCTGTTTTTAATATTTTAGTTTTAATTCAAATCGTGCTCATAAATACAAGCAATTTGGTAAAGTTTTCCTGGCAATTATATTTTAATCAGTTAGAATTAATTGTTGGAACAAGATCTAAAAATAATATGTTTTGCATAATTCTAGGATTGAGCAGATTTAATGGATACACTTAAATACTTACACCAATATAATTTAAAAACAAAATAATATTTTACAAACATAATGAGGTCAACAGACACTAATATGTCTATTTCATACAGTCGAGCTGCTAATTTACGTAATATCAAGGTGTCCCTAAATTCGTTTTATATTTCATTAGTACTTGGAGCTTATACCATCTTTTAAAATTAATCAATAATGAGATAACGTTTACCTGGCAAATATTATTTTGGTTTTAAAATAAAAAATATTATGTATTTACAAATGCTAAATCTATTCAACATAATTGCATATTAAAAGATTAGATGCTGTTCAAGCATCATGTAAGCACTATTGTGGTCTCTTAGCTTTACTTATTTTGGATGACATGGTTAGAGGGGTCTAGATAATGATTAGATTGAACTTCTGAACATGAATCATTAAAAAAATTATATATAGATTGAAAAATGTTAACATAATCAAGGAAGATGGGAGGTGGATAATTGTAATAAATCCGCTTATGTAATAATAAATGGCCCTATATACCAATGAACAAAACTATCTAAGTAAAGAATATTACTAAAATAGTTTAAAACTTATTATACACACATTTTTAAGAGAAGATTTAATTAGAGTTATCACTCAGTATCCATGTAAGATTGAATCGAAGTCATTGTTCCACTATACCAAACTACAGACACGAGTTTAAAAAAATAAAGTACGTGTTTACCGCTTGTAAATCAATATAATGCTTAAGTAAGAGAGAAAGAAGAAGTTGTAGTTACAATAGATTTTATAAGCATGTTCAATTGATATGTTATAGTGTTGAATTCAGTTAAAATATTTAAAAAACTTGCCTGTTATTGTTTTTACTACACTGAGTATTGTAAATAATATTTTCCTCATCTTTGCACATCCAGTGGGCCAATAATATAACACCAATAGTTAAAATGCTCTTTATATTGGTAGGACATAATACTCAAGTAGAAATACTTTTTCAATGCAAAATTTAGGAGATTGTAGCATACAGAATGTAGGTACTTACAGTTGCTATCTAGGTTTGTATGTGATAGCATTAGATCTAAGTGTATAATATAATATACTTATATTATCCTTATGTAAAACTTGCTTTAGTATTTTCAGAACATTTTGGATGCCAATTATGGGTAAATAAAAATCTTTCAAATTTGTATTCATATAAATGTGTTCCTTAGGCTTACCAAGTTTATAAGCATTATGGCAGTAGTCATATTTCTTTATGATATCTATTGCATTTTCCTTTGTCATTTAATAGAAATGCAGTGAACTTTAACAGAAAACATCAGCAGTTACTGCATTTCTATTGGACATCTTAAATAGTAAATGTACAGTTGAAGATTTGGAACAATGATACCACTGATTTGGTATTTTGAACCAACATTTCCATCTAAAATCTGTTTGAGTTCGGACTTGTTATCATTTATTTATACTTCACAATATTTGAAAAAATTAATAGTAATTCATTATTAAAAATATTTTATTGTTGCATCATCATTCTTTCAAAAGACTACCTTTCTATGGAAAATTTCAAATTTAGTCTGTAGAATGGAGTATCTCAATAGAATAGAGTTAGATGCTAGTCAATTAAATTTACAATACTGGAACTATTGAAATAAATTAAGATAATAGTTAATAGTGGTAATTTAAATTTAAGCAGTATTATAGATAAGTTAATGAATTAATTTAGCCTGACAAGATTTTCAGAATGCTTAAAATCATGACATATTAATTCACAAATCTACTATATATATTGTCAGTTGAGTATGAATTTCTATATTTTTATATGTGTTTACTTTTACATTTTAAGTTTTACATTCTTTAAGTCTGATTTTCACTTGTGATATGGTTTAACCTTGGAATAATTTGAAAATTTATGATATAAAGTCTGCTATGTCAACTACTTTAGTTGAACTAAAACTAGTAGTCAGCATTTGAATGAGAACTTTCTATTATACATTACTTGTAATTCGAAATATATATAATAGTTATGTAGTCTGAAGGTATGTCGTAAGTACTAAGTACATGTAAAAACTTTACATTCCTATATGCCACATAAGTAAGTTTGCATTGTACAATTGATGGATATACATATGCATTTAATGTTATTTATTGATTACCCGCCGCAAGAGGGTAATGTTTTTATATGTTGTTCTCTTTGCACATTTTCTTCAGTATGTTCTACTAACAATGTTGATTCTTCACATAGCTACTATAAGAAATATTATGGCAAATGTGAGTTGCTAAATCTGCATCAGATGTTCAGTTTTCGTAGATACCTCTATTAGAAAATATTTTTATTGTGAACCTACATTATATGTAGTAAATTGTTTATTTAATCAATCTGTTGTTTTATTGATGACCTAGTGAGTAATTTTCAAATCAACCAATTAGTATATGTAAGGTGACAAAACGCTTGATAATTTACACCTCTGCTTGAATTTGACAGTGAAACATATTATGAACAAACCTTTTACTGTTTACAAAAATAATTATACGTAGTTTCCTTAATGTAGCGTGGTCAAAGATAAACTCGTACATACCAATATAAGTTTTCCATATTTCTTTTCTTAATACCACAAAATAAACTTTTACAAATAAGGTATTAAAAAATATTTATTTTATGCTTCGATTCATTGAAGGAGTTGCATTAAACCCTCCTTAAATCAGAATGACAAAAGGTTTTATATGTTTTTCTCAGAGATCTGAATTGTAATTTACTGTTATTTCACAAATTTACATTGATCAATGTCATTTAAATTACCTATTAAAATGTCAAAATTTATATGTAATATCAACTTTTATTTTTTTAAAAATGGTTGTAGATACCGTGATATTCTATTCTTCACTCATTATGTGCATAACAATGGGTGGATATTATAGGAGGATATCTGATATAAATTTGAAACGAAATTATGGTACTGGTCTTGGTATACTGTTGGCTGGTGCGATTTGTGGGACGCAAATATATCATAGTGTATTAATGGTTTGGGGTAACATCGTTATTATCAAATGTTGTGATAGGAGGTATGAGATGTCTCACTTGAACATACTTAAGTGACTTTGTTGAATCCTCAATTTATTGTCCCTGTAATACAAGATTTATCGATAATTATTAATTTATAGATATTTGCATCAAATCAGTTTGATATACACATGGATGTATTTGTTTTATCTACATTTCTATGTTGAGGGAATTTATGTTATATGGGTTCATCAAACATTAGCATTGAGATTAGTAGGCCTTGCCTTTGAAATACATTTAGCGCACAGGGCAAAAGGTGAAATAAGAGTAAGTGTCACGAAAGTGACAGTTGGCGATAGTGACCTTCTGATCACCGACCCGACTGCAATCGACATTATAACTTATGCATATTTTTTCATCGGATTACATAAAGGTATGTTAATTTAATAATAATTAGCAGCGCTCCACGGTAATACTCGTAACTTCTCTGCCAAATACGGTTTTTTAGCTTTATTAAAATTTTATTAATTTTTCCTGCAAGAAAATTTTAGAGTAAGAGTTTTACCAAAACTTGAGAAACCTTTATATGTATACAGAAATTAGAAAGAGGCTCCTTATGTCCTTAGAATGCATTATTTTGGGAACCTATCGTAGATTGTGTTAAATCAGGGTAACATGTATCTACATAAATTTGCATTTGAATGCACTGATATACGTAACCATTATAACATGGAAACTGATTGAGTACCTTTTAAAGATAAAAGTCACATAATAAAAATCCACTTGACAGGGCCATATTACAGGCTGAAAATATTCGAAGATCATTTTAATTTACCATTCGGCACATTGGGAGATTGTAGGGTGATAACTGAGCAGAAACTTAAAAAAGGATGTATGTGCGCTCTGGGTTATTTGTTATTACGAATGAAATATTCACCAGAGGTTAGTAGAAAATAATAAATGATCTTTAAGAATTATTTATATCTTTAAAATATTCTGTTTTTACAATCTATGTACGGCTATTGTTTTATATAATGTTTTTATGTTGTGGTCGTTTCTGCTGTTATATAAGGATCCAGTTACAGCAATATAATTTCATAAGCCATGGGTATCTAGTCACCGTGTTAATTCGACATGTGTAATTACCAAATCTTTTAAACTTAATTCAGTAAATAATTACAACAAAAAGTAGACCCCTGTTCACTGGAATCGTGTTTTAAATACGAAGAAAATCACAGACAATCGCTTTTTTATATAATTAAATATGGAAAAGGAATATTGGGTTCGTCGTATCGTCAGGTCGTTCCTACTTTTAAGCGTATATGTATTCAATGTTCAAATCTGAATAGAATTATAATTTTAAGGTCTATTACATGGAAGAGTTTTACACAGGCGGTTACGGCACGGACTTTCGGTACCTTTACAATATCCCACAGTTAATGTCGTATTTGCTGCAATATCAATTAACAATGGTACTGTGTACGTGTGTTTGTACGGAGACTGGTTTCGGCGTATACCCGGCTAAATGTCTACCTATGCCGGGGTTTGGACCATCGACGCGATTCAGTCTTTTGAAAATAGCGTAAATATATACTACTTTTGAATATTACTTATTGTTTTTTTGGAAGGACACAAGTGTTGTTTGCCCTGGTGGCATTTACAAGTACAAATGTTCGTTTTTTGACCAAAATTTCATCCAATGCCCAAAGTGGAATGTCATTAAGGGGTAATTTATTTTTTTCGTAAGAGAGAATTGTTGTATAGATTAATTTTAAAATATCTTTATGTGAAACTTAGATATCTGCAGATCGTTTGAATTTTCAATATAGTACTAATGTTAAACTTTAAGTACGTATTACAATTTAATTAAGACATGTATATTGTTAGTTAATGTTAATGAAAAATCATTATTTTGTTTTTTTTTATTTTATTACGACGGAAAGCACCAAATTTATTCATTTTCAAATGTAACGTTAACAATTTCCCAAAAGTAATAAAATATATTTATGTACCTATAAAAAAAAATAATTCTGGAGTGTATCCTTTATTTGATATCTTTAGAGGCAGTACAACTGAAGCAGCAATTGAAGAGGAATATAATTTTTCAATGATGAAATGTTTTGACCATGAAAAACTATTGATCGGACCTAAAATGAAAGATACAATACGAAGTTGGGACATGCCCACGCGCTACTGGTTTTGGGCAAATGTGTACAAGAATTCCTTGAAAGCAAATAAAGAAGTCAGGTTTGTTAGAAAAATGTTTATTATATGTAATAATTTTAGATCTTTATCTTTTATTTGTTAAAATACTTGTACTCATGATAGTTAAGATAAGACGATAGATATATTCACGAATATATCTAAGGCGTAATTTAATTCTGGTATCTATGCGTGGAATTTATCACAAAAGTATTTCAACATAGAATATATTAATTCATGTCCTGCCAAAACAGGTTTTACAAACTAAACCGAAACCAAAATTTCGACCGTTTTTATTTATCATTATCGATTTTTCGTTTGCAAATAGCATTTTATTCAATTTAATAATATTTAAGTGACATCAATTCACGAATAATAAGTTTTGACATATTTTTTGCCTATACAAAAAGTAAAACATAGATCCAACTCTAAAATTAATAATTAAAGATGTTATAGCAATTGTTTTAACGATATTGACAACGTTATTTAATAATATTCTCATTATTCATTGTTGTATACTAAGTACTGTAATCATGATTACGATATGTTATCTAACTATTATTCCCAAGGCAACTATAATAGAAATCACTTGATAAGGCCGACCTCAACGACTTTGAATATTACAGTATCTAGAGATCTAACTAAAGGTTTTACATAATGCAGTTAAACTTAAGTTGGCCGAATGTTAAGGTTTCGATAGATACGACCTAGATTCAAGCCACTTTATGACATCAAAATAACAATCTTATTTGAAATATATATTAAAGTATATGTTTCTCTTACAATATAGATACGTACACTTTTAAGATAAATATAATTTAAAAAAATTCCTATCCCTCTGTCTTTACTGGATCATTCCTGAAACAGTTGGACCGATGTTGATGGGATTTTTGCTGGTAGATAGTTAATTTTACATTGTAAATAAAGTAGAAAGTAGAAAGTTTTCTGTTACGATCACATATATTGTCTAAATGAATACAATATTTAAATATAAAATAAATGAGACTGAAATCGGGATGTGCCGTTATCTTCAAATCTAAAAAAATAGATTTTAGTAAATAACCATATATTTCTATTTTTGAACGATAGAGATATTAACTTTTGGTTGGAGACGGGTAATAATGGTGTATCGTGTTATTACAGAAGTGCGTGGTCTTTCTTCGCTTGGACTATATGGTGCAGTCCTACACTTCCTCAAGCAATAATTTCTACTACGCTATGGGTTTACATTCAT
Source organism: Hebomoia glaucippe (assembly GCA_025727935.1). Classification (NCBI taxonomy): domain Eukaryota; kingdom Metazoa; phylum Arthropoda; class Insecta; order Lepidoptera; family Pieridae; genus Hebomoia; species Hebomoia glaucippe. Next base: position 13,536,142 of record JAOSYY010000012.1, on the reverse strand, counting down.
CTGGAATCCGAATACAGCGAGCTATATGACACCGCAGGAACAGTAATTACATTATATTGTTAATTTTGTCGACATTTACATGTACATGTCTTTTAAAGAAATTATATTTGCATTGTAATAAGATAAGGAAATTCTTAAACAAGTTTGTTCTGTTACAGTCTGTAATTTTATGACTCAAGTTAATTATTTATTTAATGTTTGTAATCTCACAATGTCGATATTTTTTGTTGCTCACACGTTTTAAGTAGTTATTAGTACCAGCCAAATCCTCTTTAAGACAATTTTTGCAATTTTAAATTAAATACGGTCTCAGTATGATATGAATATACAGGTTTAATTTCGTTTACCTCAATAAATTTGTAATTTGCAACGTTTGGTATCTACGCGAGAGAAAAACAGGATTTGTATACCTACCTAATTTCGCAAGATGGACATTCTTGTAAATATTTTATGTGAAATTATTTTGCAGATGAAACTACCATGGGATATTGGTTTCTCCATCATGCGTTTGTTTTGTTTGATCTACCTGACTCCCTGTTTCATAGTAAACGACACCGGCGTTGTATTACGTTACTACAACTCGATATATTGGATCTTTCATATTGTATTATTTGTTTTGATGGTATCGGCTATTATCATTTACAAATCAAGAGAAGAGTAACAGTTTGTGATTATATGACATCTCTCACCAAAGACAAATCAGCGTTTTATTATTTTCATTTCAAAGGACAACATTGTTATAAGAGTGCAATGTCGGTAGATCAAATGTGTGGAATTGAAACTACATTTTGTAACTGTACTTGTATATTTATTTACTTAAAAATTACAGCATAATATAAAAACAACAAAGCGATCTAGATAAAATTACTTAACATGTACAACAAAAATAATGTATCACATATCTTTAATAACTTATTGGAAGACTTGTTTCGGTCGGTATTTTCTAGTTTACTGTATATTCTCATTTATTCTATAACATCTCATATCTTAATAAAATATTGTCTCCTATTATATATTATTGTGACGAACAGTTGATTCAATGTATTACATTGAATACAAATGTCCATTAATAAATTATTTGTTTTTAATATCATTTTGAGCCATATCTTTTACATAGACAGATATGTAGCTGTTCTATATTATCTTAATGTGGCTTATTATATTAATTTTGCCAAAATTGAATACATATTACAACTTTCCTAATTAGCCACAGATAACAAATTAATCGGAAATTGGCATGTTAAGATTAAACACTTTAACATGCGTAATATATTACTTTAATTTAACTTCAGTAGCAGTAATTTTTATCTTTGGTTCTTCAATGATATGCTTGTTCTGAACTAGACGCAGTTCTATTAATGCCGGTGGAATCTTTCCTGTAGGCTGCAGTTCTGTAAGTAACACATAACCTATACTTAAATTGTCATCATAGTTTATAAGTAAACATTCAATATGGAATTGCTTCAAGCAATGTGATAATAAATATAACATGTTTTGATAAATTCAAACAGAGCCAATCTAGAACTTACTTCTGGCATAATCATATGTATCCTTAACAATTGCTTGTAGTGTAGCTATTGTTTGTTCCAAAGTGAGCTTCAAATTGTTTTTAGTTTTATATGACCAGGCTAAGAACAAAGCCGCAAATAAATCCCCTGTCCCCGTGAATGTTGCATCAACTTTAGCCATTTCTATCTTGTAACAGACTTCTACAAAAAGAGGATATCTTTAGATATTAATAATTTATATTTATTAAATCATACAACACATTGATGCTAGCATCAAAAATGTAAAAAGTAGGATTTCCTAAAAACAATTATAACCATATTTACCTACTTAGTGTCTCTATTTTTGTCTAAACATGATTATTTCGGCGAAAATAAAATTAGTTTTTTAATTTAAAACAAAACATTCCATTTGTCTTATACTATGACTTTTCTATCCAGCTTCAATATAATGTATTTTTGTTTGTTAGTAGTCTCGGTCAATATTATTAAATATTAATAAAATGTTAAT
>JAOSYY010000012.1:13510024-13534026 GCA_025727935.1 Hebomoia glaucippe | reverse complement strand
ACAGACTTCTACAAAAAGAGGATATCTTTAGATATTAATAATTTATATTTATTAAATCATACAACACATTGATGCTAAAATGTAAAAAGTAGGATTTCCTAAAAACAATTATAACCATATTTACCTACTTAGTGTCTCTATTTTTGTCTGAACATGATTATTTCAGCGAAAATAAAATTAGTTTTTTAATTTAAAACAAAACATTCCATTTGTCTTATACTATGACTTTCTTATCCAGCTTCAATATAATGTATTTTTGTTTGTTAGTAGTCTCGGTCAATATTATTAAATATTAATAAAATGTTAATAGTGTGAAAAATGTTGTTAAATATTAATAGAATGTTAGCATATTTACTAAATTTTAATAGAATGTTAACTATGGCATACCCCTATTACTGGCTAAGGCTATCATATTGTTATCATTTCCCAAGTCTGTACTTGACAAAACAACTGTTTTCACTCCTTTATCATGTAAAGCTTGTATCACTTTTATCGCACCATCTAAATCTTTCATTGATATGCCAGTCAGCAGTTCAGCTTCAAATTGATTTGGGGTCAAAATATCCGCGAGCGGAACAACATCATCTCGATATACTGGTAAGATGCTTTCAGGCACATACAGTTTACCATTATCACCCATTACTGGATCGCATACTGTAAGTAATAATTTAACTGATTTCTTGTAGCTTCTTATTAGAATAAAAATCTAACATATAACGTTTATTGAAATGCAAGATTAAGAAGATAGACATGTTTAACTAAATAGAATATGACCTTGAAATGTGAATGAAGATATTTGTGTCAAAGACTCTTGTTTTGACCCAGATAACAATGTACTGAATTATCACTGCTTATTAATACTTTTTTACTTTGTATATTGTTTATTTAAATTTTAAGGTGTTACAAAGTAGTAAATAGAATTGTTTGTTTAAAACTGTAATGTAATCAATTTTAAATGAATAAAAGTAATTAGTTGGACACATGATTTATTACACTACTTACCATATATCAAATCTGGATTTTTCACTCTCAAACTCTTAATAATTTGTGCTATTTGTTTTAAGGAATCTGGTGATCTTGAATAGCCTGTTAAAAAGTGTGTATAATAATCAACTTCATTCAAGACAAGCCCATTAAGGATTTCTTCCAGTTCCTCATTTTTTAGAACAGTTCCTTTAATATTTTTGTACCCAGTATGGGTTGAAAATTGTACTGTATTTATAGCATCAACTTCAAGACCGAGGACCTTAAAATATATATTATATATGTCATCTGAATTTTATAAACCAGTTAAATAAATAAGGATTTGCACTTACTTGAAGAGGGAAAACCGCACTTTTATTACCCACGTATCCATGAACGACATGACTTTGAATTGAAAGAACTTTTGGTGTAGAATTAGAAGACATCACTACTGTCCAGATATTTAATAAAATAAATTAAATGTTCGTTGAATATTAACTGACGGTGATAAATTGAATATATTTTTCGCACTTTGTAAAGGTTTTTCAATATTGCACGTCTAAACAATTATCTATACAATTTAATAAGTTAGCAAAACTGAGTATCAAATTAGTTATCTATTAAAGTTTTACTTATGAACAATTAGGCGACAAAGGGGAATAACTAAATGAACAATTATTGCCGGCGCACCTCGACATAGACTAAGAACCCATTAACCAACACCGTGTCTGATACCAAACAATCAATTTTTCAAATGTTCTATCCTGACAGTAGGCTAGTCACTTAAGATTGTTGATTATACTATTTATGTAGTAAACTGTCAATAAGATGTTACCATATAATAAATTAAAAAATATATATATCTGGACAAACAATTTCAGGTAAGTAGTGATGTACCATTCGTAACAGATATTAAGCAAGAATAGCTTCTTTATGTTGGCGCCATAACTAAAATTATTTTTATCATAAATTCTAAAAAAGTAACTACAAAGCGGGTTGACAGCAAAGTAAGTATAAATGACAATCATCTCCATTTATAACGATTAACAACTTTATATTGCATTTGAAACAATGTTATTATGAATGTCCTTGTATTTGAGATTTCATTTGTCACTAACAGCCCTAGCTAGTATAGATGCACGTAAGACACAAAATAATAACATAGTGAAGTTTACTAATTAAAAAAAAAGCTAAGTGCGAATTATAATTGACTAAAGTTTTTAAACTCTTTTTACTGACAAAAAATACAAAGATGTTCCCTTTTTAGCCTTCCCTGTTTGAGGAATAGTTTTCTCTAAATCAACAGTTCAAATGAACCTTTTATATATAAAGATATCTAAGATAAAATAGCTCACAGAAACTTTCTATATTTTATTCAGATAATAATTACAATTATTATAATACATAGATACTATGGAATGTTTGCGTACCATATTATTTAACTAACTATTGCTTGGTTGATCTCTAGTAGTTTCATATGCTCTCTCTAAGGTATCAGTTATTATTTTCATATCATTTTCAATACTTCTTGCCCAATTCTCAACATCTCCAATTTCTTTTAAGGCACTACTAAAATGTTCTACAAGAGCAAGCCACTGTTGTGTTTGTTTTGAAAAATTTATTGCTCCCTGGTGTAACAGCTTAGCTTCTGCATCAAGTTTTTTCTGATTAAGGTATGCTTGGGCCACTCTAAAAGAAATTATTACTTGTTATAAATTATGATTTTCTTAAAGTTTTTTTGCAATGAAACTACTAATAAATCCATTGGCAGAGTTGTTTTGTTATATGATAATAATTTTTGAATTAGTGAAGTTATTAACATAAAAATTTGTTACAATACCCCACATTCAGATGATCAACAAGAGCTTGTGTTAGATCATTGGCAGCAGCAATACATTCTTTCCTCTTTTGTTCTGTAAATTGAAAATGAATGTTATTATATCTGATACAGTATTTAAAATAATTATACATTTATGTATGTTAAAGTATTTTACATAATAATAATTTACCTTGTGTAACTCTTTTAGCTGCTTGTTTTGATTGGTGTTCTTTTACTAGAGATGATAACATTTCGATGCTTGGAGATTTATAACCAAAAATCTACTATTTAATAACTAAAATTAATCTATGATTACTGAGAACACTATCCCAGTAAAAAATAATTGATTTTTGAAAGGTAATAAAGTCTTAAAGTTTATAGTATGTTACACTAATATTATTTAAAAAAGATTAAAACATATCGAGATTGACTTAATTAACATTAACGATTCCTTTAATCGTTTCTTTGACCCATTAATTAAAGTATGATTAAATACCAAAACGTTTTAATATTTATTTAAAATATTATACTTAAGTTTCGAAAGGTTTGGCTGATTGTAATATGACTTTGACAATGTCAAATGATATTGACAAAGTCAAGTATTCTGTTTGGTGTTGCAAGGATCCTTAAAAAAAAATTTGCATTTGAATTTGAAAGAATAGAAACGTTGTTTATCTCGGTAGCTATAAATACTAATGACAGCATATTGAATTTTGACTAGATTCTTAAGCGGAGATTTGTAAATGATTTGTAAGTGCAAGATACAAGTCGTCCATTGACATCTATATCACCATTCCTCAAACTACCAAACACGTTACGTTAAAGAAGAAGTTAGGTTTATTGCTGAAATGGTTTCTTTATGAAAAAGCCGCAGATAAAACGATATTATTTTATTTTCTTCTTCTAAAAGTTTTTACATTTTCTTACACGAGACTTCTCCGTATTTAAGATTTGTTATTATGTAATATATAAAAGAGTATTTCTTATTTATCCTAACACTTTATTATAAAAATCTAAGTATATAACGTTCTTAAACATGAATGTAAATAAAAAAAGGTTTAAGCAGCTTTCCTCTGAGCGTTATAAATGGATCCATATTTTTCTTTTAATTTCTCAGTAAACTCAGGATCATCCCAGCCCCACAAGAAATGTGTGCCGTCGCCAGTGCGGTAAGTTCGTTGCTTTACTATATCTGGTGATACTGATTTCAAATCATAGGCTTGACCGATCTGAAATAAAATAAAATTGATATATTTTCATAGATGTTACGTGCAATTGTAGGCTTAAGACCAAAAATTGCCGATGTCCATTATTTATTACCTTCTCGTATTTCGTAAGCTACATACCTACTTAAAAGCTGCACATAAAATGAAAGTACTGATAAGATACTGCACTGGGATTTTTCTTATTTTATATATTGTGAAATAAAAAATAGCTTACTTTTGCCATAGCTTCTATAAAAACAATAGTGGGTGTGAGCATGTTGTAGAGAGGTAATTCAGTTGCGCGATAGTCCCAAGGAAATGTGTGGTGATAATTGTGAAAACCTTCTACACAAATCATCCATACGCCGATGTTATCTCTAGGGTTTAATGACCTGTTAATCATAAATTATATAAATACAGAGAAATTTTAGCAAACTAAAATAGACTTAGTATTTAGTGAATACTGTAGTCTTATTTATATTAAGAAATTACGATTCTATCAGCAAATATACCGTTAAGCGGTAAAAAAATCTACGATAACATTAGTAGAGACAGATGCTAAAGAATTTAAGACGTCTGATAAATAATATTTGCCTAAGTATTTATTATTCGTTTATGTTCAATTGTTAGCAATAGAATTAAGACTTACTTATCGTAAGGGCGATACCCAAATGTGTGAGCGAAACTGTTGACACTCCACACAACGTTAATTCCGCATGTGTACCGAAGTATTGTTGGTATGAAGAAAGCATTTAGCCACGTTTCATTCCAGAAATAGACAGGTATAAGAGTCGGCAAGACGAAGCATAATACAGGCATCATTTTCATGTAGTGTCTAGAGATTAGTATTAATTTAATGCATAGCTATTAGTTTATCGTCATTTATAGACTTCTACTGAATTGCACTTATTACTGTACGATATACAAGTTTACTTTATATTTTCTATAAGCACGTTATTCGCAAGTTTGCATTAGTATTAAGTGTTGAGCTAAATATCGATATGCCGAATGAGTCAAGAATCTTCGTTAAGTGCAATAAATTATATAATATTACTGAGTTATTATCTAACATGTAGTGAGTTATCTTTCCTATTACCTGTACAAACTGTCATAAATATCTATGGTACAGAAATTAATTTTACTCTAGCCAAATACATCGATTTATAACTTGTTTGTATCTTATGTAGTTCTCAAAAATATTTACGTTGATTCGATTTGCAAAAGTAAGGAACATGGTGTGTTGGAATTTACTTACTTCTTTTGAAACATAACAACGGGATCTTCGTAGAGATCGGTAACGTCAATACGACGACCGCCTTCAATGACTTCAGGGTTCTTTTTGCAACACAACCAGCCCATGTGGGAGAAGAACAAACCTCTCTCGGCGTTGTGTGGATCGGCGTCTGTGTCTGCATACTTGTGGTGTGTTCGATGATCTCGAGCCCATTCAAATATGCTGTCCTGGTGCATCCAAATGTTATTTATATTATTTATTTATCAAAACTATAATAAAAATAGTTAGAAATTTTCTTTAACCTTCTGTATACTTTTTGGCTCTTAAGAGGTAAGAATTAACTAAAATATTTTCGTTTTCATTCCATAGGACTGTACGTTGGCTTAAATATCAGAAATCAAATTCTATGATATATTATTTATGAATTTGTGTTCTAGTAATACACTCAAAAATGTATTTTCGTTTAAAAATCTATTAATTCATTTTAATTTCCTCATTTTGTTTATTTTCACTATTTTTTTTTTTCATCCTTATCAAGTTTATAGAGTTGACAATATACATCTATTAACACCAATACCAACGACTTACACAGTACATTATATAGATTCGCTTAGCCATTAAGTATACAGACAGGTTTAGTTAAGTATCTAAGAGAACCAATATAAGCAACTTACCTGAAATCCCATTGTTTGCCATATCATCAAAACTATACGCAAAGGAGTCTTTGCTTTGAAACACCGATGTGTCCACAGTCTATGAGATCCTGCCCCAATACCAATCGCACACATCAGATGAACTAGGAATGCTATAACAAGTTATTTAAGTTAATATAATTACAACAAGAGAAACTTTTATTAATATATTATTAATGTAGCCAAAATATTATTAATAGTAGATTTACTAGTAAACCCCGAGAAAATCTAGGATAAAACTTTGTTTTTTTTTTTGGCTTTGCATGAATACGCTTTGTGGTTTTTATTTAAAGTTTTAAAATAAACAGATATAACGTACCAAACACATTAGTTTGCCATTTAGCCGAAGTTAGCCCTAAGTAAATTCCATACGCAGATCCGATATGCAGAAAGAGGAACCAGAAAATATTGAACCAAACGTATTCATATTTCTTTGGCGAAGCTTTCTTGAGAACGGATACATCCTTAGCCAATCCCAAGTCTGATGTCTGTGTATCGGATTCAAAAACTACTCCGCTGGGAGTCGGTTCCGATTGTGGCGGCATTTTCTACAAATAAAAATATTAGGTTAGATTAATCGTACACAAACTGTCTCGCATTTTTTCTGAAATCTATTTGAAAGTTTCATTACAACAATGACATAAGTACACGGTCCGTTAATTTATTTTAATTATATACGGAGTCCACAAATATTTTTAGGAAACATATAATTTGCTTGTCACAAGTGTTCTTGTTAGTTAAATTAAGTTTTACTCTCCAAAGAAGCTCTCAAATAATTATAAAAGATTCAAGTGCAATTGACAATTTTATCTTACATCGATTTATTCATCAAAAATATGAGAATATGGGTTAATTCGGTTCTTGATTTTTTAAAGGTACTTTAACTCACAATGAGTATTAACTAACTAATTGGATTAAGATATGTCCTCGTATATATATATGAAGTGTAACAATGGGATTACACACGTAATTCTTTATTAGGGCAATGCAAATGAACTGACATCGAAACAAGGATGTTTAAAAACAATTGTAATTAACATTATTTTCAATTGTTATTGGGTAAATTTAAATTTTGTTTTATGTACTACAAAATAAATCAGTACATTCCATTATATATATTTATTTCTTCGCTTATATCCTTTAAAGAGCACTCTAATAGTTAGTTTTCAACTATTAAACTAGATTAATCTTAGAATATTATGTGGGTGTTGTACCTATATACAATTTTTGGAAATGCTACAATAATCCAAAAAAAATATAGGGATATGATGGAAATAAAAAAGAAATATAGCTAAGCTTTACTCTGAAAGAGGAAAGCTAAATCAAATTTCCCAGAGGCATGTTAACCATTCGCAGGTCATATGAGTTTCGACTACAAATCACTATCAGAACAGGAGTGCCGCATGTAATTTCCGCAAAATCGTTGGAAAACGAATTTACTATACATATTATCTGTGTAATTCTTGAGATCCTAATAAACAATTTCGTCTAGCAGCACCCGTAAAATAATATATTTTATATTAACGCTGCTCCGCAGTTTCATACAGTATCTAAACATTATAGCAAATGTTTGTTCTGATGTGTGAGATATATTTCTATGAAGTTTCATTAAAATAAGCTACTGAACGTATTTTCAAGTGAAATAATAAGAAACATCTATACATAAAAACTTTGGAACTTACAATATTCGCAAGGAAAATTAAACAACATAAAGTAGAATAACATTCGTATCCATATACGCTGTCGCTTCTTTGCGATTAGACAAAATAAAAATGGTATGAAATATCCCGAAATTCGCGAATAATATCAAAGAATACTTTTCAAGTTAAGACGATTCAGATTTATACCGCAAATGCGGTAAATACATATGAAGAGAATGAATGGCAAATCTTCCGAACGACTAACTGGGGCGTGAAACGGAGATTTTATTTTGAGGAGTCTTTTGCTCAGACCACTCTGATTCTCTTCCACTTCACTTATAATCTGTACGAAATAGGAAATTAAAGAGAATGAATTCATTCATGAATAGTTGAAAGGAGTTCTTTGTAACTTCGTTTTGTGTTTCAAACCAGAATAGGATTTAAAATCTCCTTTTTGGTAGGTATTGTTATATATTTTGCAGAGCAAGTTTAGTTTCCTGATGATTTACCAAAAGCGATAATAATAGGTATATGATATAATTCAAGTATTTAAATAACAGATCTATAGAGAACTGTTTCTTTCATACACTTAAAACCTATTTTATCTGGCGTTTTTATCCGCGTTGACAGGTTATTTTTGATCCTAATAAAAGCTTAGACATTTCTTAAACACTCGTTACTAAATCTGGCCATTAGATCAGGTCATATGTTCTTAGATTTAATTAAGAGTCAGGCGGACAGACGACTGAAAATTATATGTTTTTCTGTTTTCTTTATTTATCGTCCCTTTGTTGTGTGTATCTCTGGTATATTAATATTAAATCGCAACATCAACCTCTAATTATACATATATACAAAATAAGTCGTTGAATTATGTATTATCCTAGCACAGAAGTTATTCCATGATTAAATTATATATTTATTTATGAACTAACAACATTATGAGTGCCTTTAACAATTAACAATCGAGTTTATCTTAGCACTCGCGCTACGCTCACTAACGATTTTAGTTTCTACAGCGTTGAATAGATCGAGTCGAAGTGAACGTTGAATAGTGTTCTTCATTTAATTAACACTAGGTATTGTACAATTCCTGTTTTGAGCTCGTACAACGTTCGTCTATTGAAACTGTTCCACCATATTTTCATGTACCAGTGCATTGTTTTTGGTGGATTTCGTAAGGTTAGATTGCAAACCACTTCAAGTAGTTTTCAACTTGTTTTATAATATAATATTGAACATTTTAAGTAAACCCCAAAACGAAACACCAAACGCCTGAATAGATCTTCACGAAGTATACTTATATAGTTATAGCTAATAATAATCTATGGCAGCTTTAGAACCCAGGCACTGCATTAAAAGCAGCTCATTCATTTATAAGTTACGACGCCACAGACATATACCCAGATAGACACGACTTAAGAAGTCGTACGTCATGGCTGGAATTCTAAGAATTTATTATATAATAATCCCGTTAATCGCCATTACAGTATTTAATAATTCATAATAATTTTCAATTTAATGGAAATGTTTTAAACATTGTCTTTCTCATTGTTCGCAAGCTCCAGTTGAATCTGACATAATGAGGTTAATGAGATAATTAATTAGTATTTCTATAAACATAAATATAATACTATAGGGTGGAAGGAAAATCGAATTTCTACTTCATTATTGTACATTTCTACCCCACTTGAGAATAGCTCTTGAACTGTGAACGTTGAAGGACATTTTATATTTAGAATTCAATTTGTAGATTCTAAATAGTTTTCTAAAGTATTACGTAAGATCACCAAAAGGTCAAAATTAATTGGTACATTTTTAATGAATAGAAACATACAAATTATTATTTATTGTTTGGTTGTAGTCCATATTAGAACTACGATTATAATTTTAAATTTAGTTCACGACCACAAAGCTTGTATGTATGTTGTATAGTACAGAGACCCAAAGTAAGTAAAATAAATATCCTTGGACAGCAAAAATGTAACGAGGTTGAATTTGTTAGCTGCGTCCCACCTGCCCTATAATTGAGATGCCATCCGGAATGAAATTATCACCTCGAGGACACTCCTAAAGTAATACATTTTATCCTTACTCCTACACCATGACATACTGTTTTTCTAAATTCCTTTATTGATAAATGTTATTTTTCCAATTTGTTTGTGATATGCTTTGAATGTCTTGGATGGCTGTTCGTCTTTCGATGTACAAATTGGTAGGACTGTTTTTTTAACCAGGTTATATGAAGTTATAAGAAGATTTATGAATATTGTACGTTATTATACGGATATTAATAGGATTTTGGTACAAAGGTAGACACACCTTGTCCAACAATACTATTGCCTGAAATATTTAGACATTATTAAGATATAGATGTAATACTCAAAGAACGTAAAATAAAAATATGTTTTTATAACAAAAGTATCAAAGTTTTCTTTGCATTTATAATGTTGGACATTTTTAACCCCACTCTAGTGCATTGTACTCGTGTGAAGGTCGCTAGACTTAAAAATTCGTATCACATAGTTTTATTTCTGTTCATTCGAATGTTTAAAATTACCCCAGAAACTATATAAATATATTCATAACTGTATAAATATAATAATAGAAATTTACTGTTTTATTTAAAGTACGTTTTCTTTCTCGGAACGTTGTACCCTACCTAAAATATAAGGATTTAGTATACAATCAATATGACCATTAATTACTTAGTCTGAAATGTATCACGAAAGCAAAATAAACCTGTACCGTGGCCGCAAAGTGATTGATTCCGTAGTGTTAAATTTCATCTGATGAATGGCCCATAGTTTAATGAACGCGACAGGGGGATGTATTGTGATCGGTGATTCTGTGTCGGGGTGCTGGCGAGGGTCACTATCGCACGATCACTAGTGAATTTTTGTTAATGGCTCTCAATCTTTGAATACAAGCGACGGCGTAGAGAAAAATGCAATTATTCTCATACTTTATGACGTGATGAAATATTTTAATGCGCTCCACCCCTTCGATTTGAATGAAAATTTAAGCTACAATTATTTATTTTAGCAACACATGTCAGCGGTTAGTGTATTCTTCCAGAGATTGCCTGTCTGTTACAGACTTCTTATAGGTATCTTTAGCTTAATAGAACAATTATATTAGACTTGCTATTTAAAGGCATTTCTTTATATTAAACGACCTTCATCTAATCTGTGTTGAGAAATAATGGTGCTTAGGGAGACTGAGTCTTTTATTTATTTAACTTAGACCGAAATGTATGTTAACCCTTTTTTGGAAAAAGGCAAAAATAAAGCAAGGATATGTGGGTATTGAACGAGAAAACATGTTGCTTTAGTGCGCTCATTACTTGCACCATATTGCGATGTCCCCTCGTAAAGGGCAGTGGAAGAGGGCCGATGACAACCCTAAATCGAAAGGGCACCGAGAAAACTTTCCCATCGCCCTAGTACTATGGATCTCATAGAATTCCGCTTAGCTCCACGTAATGTACGCCTGTAATAAAGCTGTGAGCTTGCAGATTTACAACTTGATCGATTACTACGATAACGCGTAATTGCTTTGGTTAATTTCAGATCAATATTAATAAAGTAATTAACTGTCGTCTACGACGCCTGTACGGTGTAACAAATTCTACACGTATACTCGTAAAAGTCCCTAATCAAAAATTGCTTCACCTAGTTCAGTTATTTTATGGGAAGATAAAAGTGAGTAACAAAGGTATGGGGGCCAATTTCATAAATGTCGTTGGTGAAGCGAATGGTTGCAGGGTGACAGCACGGAGCTTGTGCCGGGTGCCCTAGTGTTTGTGAGCGGGGCGAGCGCGGAGCGAGACGCGCTGACGTCACGACGCGCATGCGCGAATTAACGCTCCTTAACCACAGAGTAGGTTATTTATATAGAGAATAATTCGTATAAGATAATGAGATAAACATAATAACATCGTGGTCATTTCTCTAACGGAATAAACACTATTCCGACTTCGAAAATTATTTAAAGTATGTCATCTATGATTTTCTTTAAAGAATAAATATCTTTGTTTTAAAGTGAAACTTTCACCGCGAACTAAGAAGGCGCTCGACAGAGCATTTGAGACCAGTATGGTGGCGCCTATGGTTCGCTTCAGGTGACCGTGTAGTGTATAGACTATTACTAATTTTTTACTGGTGCTCCACACAATTTGTTTGTTTTTAAGTTAAACGTTTACAATGCGAAAAAAAGATTAAGTTTTACTATAGTTTCATAAAACCCCACAATCATTTTTTTTTCAAAAACTATAAATATATGTGTCACACGTCCAACATCGCCAAATACACTATTTGTGAAATGTATGAAATAAGTCAGTTTCTTTCTAAAAAATGTTGTTTTCTTCTTTAGTTCGGACGATTATTTCAAAAGATCTTTTTAATCGGTTTAATTTAAATATGTAATAGAAGGTGTGTAAAATAGAAATAAAGCAAATCGTAAGAAAATACATGTGTTGTAATAAAAAAAAATAGCGTTCTATCTGGAATATTGAGCTACACTATGTATCGCAGTCCGTATTCGCGTCGGCATTGGGGCTCCGTGTTGAGTCACTCGCGAGAGCTACGCGCGTACGCTACGAGTCGCTACGCGTCGTAGTCGATCAACTCCAGTGTCCGTAAATTACGCGCCCGAACTGACTACAGTGACACGTTCGAAACGACGACGCCTGGAACTTGTGTGCGTGTTGTGTATTTTAACTATCTATTAGTGTGGAATATCTTCCTACAAGGTGGGTGAATTAATGTGATATCAACTGAGTTTATAGATGAGGAGATTCTAATGTCAAGGACACAGATATTGATCAAACATGTTTTTGTACTGTGCATTGTGTACTCTCATTTTTGCGTTTTGTCTTTTGAACTTTCCGACCTTGACATGGCATATTAATTCGTTTTCAAATGTCTCTCTCATATAACATGCGTAAATAGATATCCTCTGATGGCGCTATTAGACATAATGCCCGACAAAGGAATAGGTATCTGAAGTGAGGTCGGAATAATTTATAAGGAAAGGTGCCACCTTGCGTTACGAGCCTCATGAATATGAAAGATTTCTAACTGGAATTTTATATATATATATTTATTTAATTAAATTATTGGTATATTATAGTTTTGGATTTATTACGAATGAATAATACTTTGTGAAACTAAAGAAAGTAAGTGTTGCGTGTGTTTTCGCTCTACGATAGCTATCGATTTTTGATTACTTTAAGATACGTACATTATAGTAACTTTAAAAAATATATAATATATATTTTAGTCTTATGCTTTTATGTATTATGCCTTGGGCGTATTATAAAAAATATGTACACAAAGTAGAATTATTTAAAATGAACATTGAATTATAGCTAACTACCTTCATCACTGTTTAGGCAATTATGGATGACTAAGAATAAGTCATAGCATATACATAACGTGCTCCAAATACATTGGAAGATATTTACGAATATATCTTAATTGGCATACGCTTAATCCGATTATTGATAAAGTCCAAGCTCTGAAAAGTATCAATTTCATCGATTTTGTAGATACTACTCAAAATTATTAAAACAGGCTATTCAATCGTTTTTGTACAGATTCCAGTTCATTCCTGCATTTGACATATTAATTAATAACTCAATTGAGTTGAGTGTAGTTCTGCCACTTTTTCAATGATGATATTTTTCGATTTATTTAGGTGAATTGGATCGGCAGTTTGCCAATTAATAATAATATGAATTCGAGCTTAAGGCTTTTGATTTTAAGGATTGAAAGTTAATATTATTGGTGTTTCTAGACTAAAAGTTGAGCTGGAATTTATTAAACGACGAAGAGCAAGCCCGCTTTGAATCAAGAGGGAGATTTTATATAGTTTGGTATTTTAAGTTCCTTTTCTATAGAACCAATTAAAATAAGAATGCATTTCATTCAAAGCAACATTTTGCTTAAGTAATAGAAGTACTTCTACGTTTTTATAAAACAACTTTGCTACATAACATTAATAGTTTATGCAATGACTTCAATTTATCTTGCTTTGCTTGAGAGCGGTTGGGGTGCGTGGGGTACACGGGCTAACAAAGGGCCACCCCTGAACTCGAAACGAAGTGACATGAGCAAAGGTTATTGAAGAATGAAGCACCTGGTTACCTGCAAATCACTAAGTGAAGACGTGACTCTTGATATATTTTGGTATGCGGCCTCATTACATGAATGAATACATTTATTGACTGACTTATTATTCTTATTCGAATATTTAGACAAGCTTTAGTATGAGAAATATTAATACGTTGAACATTGTATTTAAATCCGTATGCAGGATATTGTGGGATCTGTCAGATATGGCATATAGTTGAAATAATAAAAAATATGCACTTTCTCATAAACAAGTAAATTTAGATATAATAATCCGTAAAAATATATACAAGGATTATTGGTTTTCTGACAGTAGAGCAATTACGTATTAATATTATTTCAAAATGTTAAAACGTTTAAATTCAGACACGAAGAATTTGGCAATGCTTCCGTGTTAAGTGTTGTCGAGGCAGCGTTTGAATGAAAATTGAAAAAGTTTTCCCCTAAAGACATAACAACCATTGTAAGAACCTTCCGTGTTGCAGCCTCAGGCATAGTATGTATAATTGTGCCAAATAGCCTCATCTTTACTTTTTTAATTTAAAAGGTTTTCATGATATTGTTCTACGGACAGTTTTGTTAAAAAATATGCAATAATTACAACGTGGAAGCTACAAAACAAATTTTTCATATTTATTTTTTGAAGGGGTTAATTGACGATATTTAAATTAAATCGAGTAAAAAGACCGTAGTAGCACACTACCACACTACCAGTGGAATATGAATATAAAATATATATATAACGAACCCGTCGCGGAAACAAAATTGCATATTTATTTTCTATCAGACCGCACATAAAGTCCATTCATAAAAAACCTAATATTATTATCTCTGTTTTATTCTGCAATCTAATCCACCTAAACTCCAGCGGCTCTTGGGAATAGATAGGCATATGTGCCATACTTCAGTTTATAACTCTTCAGGACAAGGGTAACATTTACTTATCGACGTGGAAAAGGTTCTATTATACATCCTGCCGCGTTCCTACTCAATGGCAACATAAAATACGAACTTTTTATTCGCTCCACAGACGGGCCCAGGCGAAGCGATGGCAACTTTAAATTTCGTGGAAACAATTTTTCGCTGGAATAAATTTTGAACGTGCACGTCTAGATACAGTCAGCGTTTGCTCTCCCTTGATAACACGTTGTTAGCACTCGGATTTTATGAGGTTCAGTACATTTTTAACAAAACAGGTCATTCATTATATTGTGTATATATTAAATTACTAGATATGACGTTATAGGGATTCGTTATTTTTTACGTATAATTTTAAAAGGTTACTTTACTATTCAAGCAAAATGTAAAGGAAGCCAAAACTTCATATATTTCTTAAAGAATATTGCATATACGGTGGAATGAAAAATGTTACGTAGTAACAGTTTAAATGAAGAAATCCAAATACCTCAGAATTTGTATATAAAATTTAAAAATATATTATATTACATGATTGTATAATAGTAATTCATTTACAAATTACACTAATTCATTGAATACGTTATATAATTTAAAAACAAACAGCTAAATGCTTACTTTCTTTGGCTCATACAAACATAAATTTTGTCGCCCTATGTTATATTAAAACTTAAAAGCAATTTATAAGTCATACTGTCTTATAAACATACTATCACTGTGAATCTCTCATACCCGTGACTGATCACATAACTGCACAATTTGATAAACTCCTAATCTGACCCTAATTACGCCTGTGCGATGACAACTTCAATGATCAAACACAATAGACATTTAGAAACCTATCCACAGCTAATTGGCTATGATAAATAATTTGCGAAATTGCTTTGTCGAAATTGCCAAATACGGTCGGAATAATGCCTTTGATTAGAGGATTATTTACTGAATACTCGATAACCTGAAATCCTGAAGTGAATTTATTAGGCGTAGCCATCATTAAGCAGATTGGCGTTTGAAGAAATTTAAGAAGGATCAAACAAGTGCCATTAGATTTTAACTTCGATTTATAATTATAATTGCTAAGAATAAATAACGCTTAAATTATCTGTACTATTAACTTAGTAAGTCTTGATTATTGTCTCAGTACTTTCAGCTGTTAATACTTATTAAACAAATATTTTTCATTTATAATATAAAATAAATACTGTAAAAACAAAACTTAAAGTATATTTTGTACATATAAGAACAACGTATATATCAATTTTATTATAAAATAATGACGTCATGATAAATTGCTTTTACCTCTAGCGTGTGGTTGGTTCTATCCTTTCCCGACTTGTCTCTCCGTTTGAGACTCAATGATTGGTATTCCATTCATGTCCGTTCTAATTGCCTGTTGGCCTATTTTAATAACTTATGATTATAATGTGAGATTTTTCGTAATACATACAAAAATTATCCACGAAACGTAATTCTGTTCTAAATCTATAGAGAGTGTTGTGGGCTCAAGATTAATGTTAATAAGGACTTTTTAAGTGATATTTTGACTTAGAATGTTATCATAACTAGACAAGTCAATTATGGAATAATTTAACTATTACCCGACATTTGGGTTAAACGTGTGTGTGATAAAAATTTCATGCTATATTATGTTCATACTAAAATTTATATTCCGTTTTATATTATTATTCGACGTTGGTAGGAGGTAGGTAGGAGAAAAATGCTCTGAATAAATAAAAGTTATAAAGAGATGCAAATATCAGATAGCTACTTACATTACGCGGAACTGAGCACTTCGCGCCAATTGAAACACGTAGCGCTCACTAAATTGTTCTTGACAACCCGCATCTTTCACATGTAGGTATATTTATCTTATATCTTACTTATCGATAGGCTATAATAGGTATACATTTTTTTTTATTTACAGAGAAATCCAAAACTTCATAGACAATCTATATTAATATTATAAAGTTGAAGAGTTTGATTGTTTAAACGCGCTAATTTCAGGAACCGCTGGTCCGATTTAAAAAATTAAAAGTGTTGGATAGTACATTTATCAAGGAAAGTTGTAGGCTTTATTATATTTTAAAAAATCAGGGATACTTTCTAAAAGTTCAATAATAACCCAAGGTGTAAAAATCGAAATGAACGCCAACGAAGCTGCTGGCAGAAAGAAGCTAGTAAAGAAATAAATTAAACAATGGTTATGTCTATGAAAATGTGTATACGAATAATTAATTACTGAAATTATTTGATATTTTATTTATAAAAAAAAAAATTAAAAAGCAACAGATTATTACAAAAAGTTACTTACTTTTCTCCATGCGACAACTAAATAATTTTAAAATTATATATTTCAAAATTTATTAATACGCTCTACGATTTTATGGTTATAAGTATGAATATTTCTAGACTGCATTTTTAATACGATCAACCCTGACTTGAGTATTTCATTTGACCTAAGTCAAGTCGACAACTGTAAGTAGTAAATATCCATTACACTGTAATACTGTAAAAATATTTTATAACATATATATCTTTAAGACGGTAAATTGATGGATGATTTGTGTTTGATTAATTTTACCACGGCAGGTCAATGTAACATCCACATATTGACCTTATGACAATCGAAAGGTGAGTAGGGCTGTCTTATATTTATTTAAATGGACTAAAATCTTTCCATTCATAAGTGTTTAATGTCTTGGTAAATCCAAAATAAATTATCTTATTAGAAAGTTTAATTCAAATAACGTATTATACATATAGAGCGTTTAGATTGATTATACCTAAAGGAGAATTTTGTAATATTAAACATTTTAAGTTACGATTCAACGACAAATCACTAAATTATAGTTAAGAACGTAAGCTCACACAAAAAATTGGCTGACTGGTTTCGAAGGTGTGATGGAACAGACAGACTCACTGAATTAATTACGTTGCCTCGTAGGTTACATATAAAAACAGTAAATACTACATTATTTTTTCCTGAAAGATGATCATCAAAATGCCATGTAAATATATCTATGAAGAGTAAAGTAACTATATTATATATATTTTAGCAGCCCTATAAACAACATGAATTAGATTAACGATCGAATGATGCGTGTCCTGACAATTGTGTGTTAACTAGGCCTCATTGTATACTCATTTATCATTTCACAATAGATCTATTTTCTTATATCGACATATCATGTAGGTAGGTATGTAGGTTTTTCAATTTATAATATTACACTGTATGTGCAAGTATGTTACATAAGTTTAAATAAATTGATAAGAAAATATTGGCAAACAAAAATTTTTTGGAAATTAATTGTATCTTATTCAGATCTTACGAATTCGTTTTGGAAAACTAATTGTAATTGTAAACTCAATACAATATTTATGGAGTTATTATTTATAGCTGTTAGTTTAGTTTGTCGGTTACAATGCAGTAGTTGCTGTTGCATTGAAAACAATGATCTAGAATTTAAAACAAATAAACGTGCAAGTGTAATGAAGGGGTGGGTTTTGGAGTGTAATATCGCAGGGAGGAACGGGCGGGTCCAATCGATAAGCACCCCTGTTGTTGGGCCTAATGCACCCCTGACACCACGGTACAGTGCAACTCAAAGGAATTGCAACCCTGCATCGTCCAAGATAAACTAGGTCGGCCGTAGTTTCATGTGATATTACAATATTTGACAAGAAACTTAATGCAGTAACTTTTAACTTAATATGCAATTGCGTCAAAGTCATCGGAAAACTTCAATAATCTATGGAAAAAGCACTTTTGTTTCTGATTCGACGTGACAAATAAATTAAATTGTTATGTCTTCGTATATATCAGTCATATCGACCTTATCCTACAAGTGTATATGGCTTATAACAATAGCATGATTTAAAAATCTTTTACCTATTAAATCCGCTTAATTTCCGAAATGACGTAACGTAACACTAACGTACGA
This sequence comes from Hebomoia glaucippe, assembly GCA_025727935.1. NCBI lineage: Eukaryota > Metazoa > Arthropoda > Insecta > Lepidoptera > Pieridae > Hebomoia > Hebomoia glaucippe. Next base: position 13,515,483 of record JAOSYY010000012.1, on the reverse strand, counting down.
GGAGGAGAACGACATACTGTTTGGTAAGAAAAAACATAAATACTGGCAGGCACAGCTCATATACATATTTATAACATTAAAAAAGAAAAAAATCTCGGTGTGTACGAGTATGTAGAAAAATAAATTGTTATGTTATAAGTAGTTATTATATTCTATCTCTTTCTCACTACTTTTTTATCACTCCTCATAATGAGGATTAACTTAGGCTACCTTTGTTTTGTAAGCATGATAATATATTGGTATCTAAATGAATAAAGTAAAAATACTCCAGAGCAACCGCGCGCCTCTAGCAGACATAGTAATGAGACGTTTCTATTTCAATTTCTGTTGGTACGATTTCTGAATAAAACTCTTGCTTTTAAGTGCTTATAGGAAATTGATTGCAGGTAAATCCGTGAAAGAGTAATTTGTTAACTTTGTGAAATAGCACTTTTAATTAAATGTGCCGCAACGTAAACAAATCTGATTGTTTCGTGATTGCCTCTGCGTGGGGAAACGCTCTCTGATTGATTATGTTTTGTTACTAACTAATCAATTACGGATACCATTTGCGCAGGAAAATGTTATAGTACGGCTTATGCAGATTTAAATTAAACTTGTATTTATAGCCTTGCCGAACTTAATACATGGGTCCAAATTTAAAAAATTGAGAGTACCCCTCAAACATAGAGGAACGGCGTATAACATACAAAATCATTGACTTTAAATATCGCGCACTCAATATAAAAGAAACATCAAAAGAACGAAAATTATTGAAATTTTTAAATTAAGTTTAATATTGAAACACGATGAAATAATATATTTACGTATATATAATATAAAACATCTTCAAAATTCTTATAATTTATTTGCTAATTTGTCCCTAGAGAGTTTCACTTAAATTAACAGTTATTTGATGGCTGTTATAAATACATATATATTATTTTTATAGTGGTTAATAATTACGTTCGTATTTAAACAACTGTGTGAAAACAAGCTGTGTTAAATCATTTAGAATACGAGTGAAATTTAAAACGAAAATCACCAACCACAATTTTGAAATTCGTAAGGATATTAAAACCTAATTCTATTCCTGAACGTGTTTTTACTGCTACGACGAAGTCAAATTTGATGTCAACGGAAAATTGATTTCCTAAAAGTCTAGACATATTTCCGCAACACGAATTTTATTTTTGAGTCTACTGTGCAGGTTTTATAGGTGATAAAATAAGATTTCCATAGCCTCTGAATGTCACGTTATATTATAAGAGGTAAAGGTCCATAGCCGTACATGTACATGAAATATATTATAAGCTGTTAATTTTTTTTTTTTAATAAATATTTTATGTAATGTTGGTTAATATGTTTGTTGTTTTTAATTATAATTAGGTAAATAATTTTGATTCAAAATAATTATGGTCGCTAAACAAAAATAAAAATAAGTCAATTCCTCGGTAATTTTAATAACTATAAGAACAGAAAATAATTTAGCAATTTTAGGATTTTCTCAATTTATTAGACTCAGTATTTTATTATAATATTTTGATTTTTAAAAAAGAATTATTTCAGATACCGGCTGACGGAATAATATTTATTTAGAAAAAATAAACTATTAACCAGCTTGTTATGATCTCATTTTAAAGATGAAAAATAGGAAGGAACTATGATTTATTTATGAAATGTATGCGCTTAGAAACAAAATGTCATCTTGATATTACAAACAGTTATATTCCTTAATTTTTATTTATTTGATTAAATGAACCAGTAAAAGAGTTATTCAAGAATTTTGATAAGTTTGTTAGTTCAGGTAATGTTACTTGACAAATTATACAATGACCTAGTTTGTCTGGGAGTGTGTTAGCTGCAATTCCTTTATAGTAATGTTTTTTGGACATACCAATTAACGGCACATATGTAATTTATCCTGCCTAAACTTCGCAGTGACGACGTATACCTATAAGTTTATATTTGTATTGCACAAAACCAGTTAATGCACTCACGCATAGACTCGGGAGCATGCATTCAGAGGTCACAATAGGTATTGTGTGGCGTCTAACTTATCTCATATTCACTCGGACATATATACTTGTTCCGGACTGATAAAGTTTCATACGACACCCGTCCGTATAATTTCAAAGTGTCGTGTTACAGATAACAGAAAGAATTTGTTTATCGAAACTAAGTATTCGATTTCAACGATAATACGATTTTGACTTGAGTCTATGGATTCCCGTATGACCGACATAAAAATAGGTTGCAATAATATTCTTGAATATTTAATATTATCTTGTAGCTGTGGTATAATTTATAATTATTTGAAACTTATATTTTCCTGTCATAAAAATTAATTATTATGGAAATAATTTACGTTGTATTAAACCTATTAATATATTATAATTTGTTTTCTTTGATGAATTATATGATATTCGTTTTCTTCTTTTTTAAACGTCTCGAGTGGAGTATAGTTGTTTTTGCAATTAACCGGAAATGATAATAATTAATTCTATAATAGAAATTTATCATTGACATAATATCATTAATCATAGATAAAATCTATTTGATAGTTTAAAAGTATGTTGGACATATCGATACAAGCGTAATCTTGAAAGATAAAATCATCACAGCACAGTGGTTACTTAATGATAACAGTAATATAGTTCACATCGAGCGGATTATAGAAGCAGTGCATTATGTGTACTCGGAAAGTGTCTCGCGTTCATAACGATTTGACTGAAGTGATACGAAAAGTGGCCGAAGTTAAGAAAATTACAGATATTCAGTACAATGTTATATTCGGAAACGAAGATGTTGATTTATTTGCATCTGGATTTTACACAGTAGTATTGAATGGAAAAATGAACGGATATTATGTCAGACATAAAGTTATAATAAAATGGCATCATAGTGTTGAAGATCGTGTACATTTCAGAGCAGCATATAGAAGAGAATATACGATATTTAATGTTGTCATACCAATGTTTTTAAAAATTCAGCGTAAATTAGTTAATAACGAAGGTTTAAAGTTTAAATTTCCGAACTGTATATTTTCATCGATGGAGTATAACAAGGAAGTAATTGTTGTACATTACGATAACCATTATAAAATATTTAACAGGTTCCATAAAATAGACTTCGCCCATGTCTCATTAGTTATTAAGAACTTAGCGAAATTACATGCACTCTCGTTCGCCTCTGCAAAGATTTATCCGGATGAATTTGAAGAGATTAAGACGCTTTTAAGCGAAGATGTACAATATTCAGATACGAAGAAAATTTCAAAATCCTTAATATGTTACTTCAATGCTTCACTTTCGGTGATATCAGATGAAAAATTTAGGGAAAAATTGGAAATTATTGGCCCAAATATTGCTTTTATACTTCACAAATATTCGTCTCCATTCTCTAAATACAATGTTATTTGTCATGCAGATTGTTGGCATAACAATATACTGTTTAAATATCAGGTAAGTATCGAATTAAAAATAAAATAACGTCCCGATTTTTTAAAGTTGAAGAATACCTATGTTAATTTTAAAAGTTGGGGCTAGGTTAGGCTAATTAGGTGTTGTAAAGTTTGGCTTTTATTAATTTCAGGGAGCGAGACCTGTGGATACTATCTTTATTGACTACCAATTAGCGCGCTTTGCATCACCAGTTACAGATATTTCTTACTTCTTATATATGAGTACGGACTACGATTTTCTTTCAAAGTATTACGAACAACTTCTGGAAATTTATTACGGAACCTGCTCAGGCTTCTTACGTGAATGTAACATTGATATTGCAGAAATTTATCCAAGACATGTATTCCATGAACAAATGTATGAGCATTCTGTATTTGGTTTGGTAGAAGCTTTAATTTCAATGAAAATTATTACAGCGGAATCTGAAGAAGCGCAAAAAATGACAGAAATGAAACATCAAGCTGATGACGTTAATATAAATGATTACGAGATACAAAATCAAGATATTTTCAAAGGTAGAGTCAATGGTATTGTAAATTTCTTTTTCCAAAAAAGAAATTCTTCAGATTCATTACTGATAGATGCCCAGAACTGACAGGATATATTTGTATTTGCTAAATATGTGTTTTATTGAAAATTAAGTTATAATGAATCGTAAAAACTATTTAAGAAGTTACTATTTTTATTAAACACAAAATAGCATTAGAAAGCACAGTAAAGACAATTTGCGCCAAAATTGTTTTTACTTTATGTATACATTGGAAGAATAGTTCAGTAGTAGAAATTAAATGGATCGATCAAACAAATTGTTTACGAAAATAAACAAAAACTTTCTAAAATGCAATAAATTATCGAATGATATTGTTGATTGTTGTTGAAATGAAAGATCTATTTTCAGAATCTTAGATGGAACGAATGAGAGTCTTCGCTTGTTCGTTGCGTTGTATGAATAATACCTTGACAATATTTAACATTCTTTGTCGCTTTAGAAATTCGAAGCTCTTATTCACTGGAATTCTCTGAAATTGTTTGGTTGGTAAATGGTAATTGTGTTTCAAGTTTCGTTACAAAGTATTTTGTTCAGCGATATTAAAGGAACGATCTACCTACATTAATTTTCGGAATCAAAGTAAGTAAGGTATCTTTACAAAATCGGGGTATGTAATTATTTCTTGCTAATTTTACGAGAACATACAATTATTGCGACAACGTTATAAATATGGATATTTCGCTAAAGCTCTCAGGTTCGTAGTAAAACATGAATCTAGTCGTAACAACTACTTGACCATTGTTAAATGAAATGTTAAAGAAATATAGAATGTAATTTAAATAGTATTAAAACTACGCCTTCGGAAAATAGGGTCATATAAATATGTAGCTTAAGATTGATTCTAGATTTAAGGCTTGTTATATCATTTTCTATAGACACATTGACATTCCGTTGCAAACTTTGGTGTATGTTATAATATGGACTTCGTACCTTAAAAAGGAGGTTTTATTCTTGATTTAGAAGAATTCAAAGACGTTAGTGTCCGGAAAACATCTTAGCATCCAAGGTTTTGATATAACAGAGTGATATACGAGTAAAAAATTTAAATAGAATTTCGAAAACATCTAGTAAGCTATGCATTCAAGTACTAGAGCGTTTCAATACAATGTACATATTTATGACTGTACATAATTGCTTAGGCTTCGAGTTCTCCGTTCCTCGGGCCATTAATAGTGAATTTTCCCGCACCCGTGTCAATATCGGCTTGCTACGCCAACGGCTATGTACTAAATAAACCAGGTACATACAAACAAGACAATTGTCCCGTAGAGAACATTGGAGTTTATTGAAAATCTGCAGCTAGGTTACTTTTTATAAATATCAAATGTTGTTACTACAGTTTAAAATTCGGTTGAAGGAAGTGTAGGCTACTACACATAGCACATACACATATTCACATTAAACTGAACACTAACGTATATCTATTTAATTAATAATACTTATAAATATATTCAACCTCTAACGTT
>JAOSYY010000012.1:13489394-13509831 GCA_025727935.1 Hebomoia glaucippe | reverse complement strand
CTTTGAGGAGTAACTTAACGTTCGATCGAGGTTTCGTTACTTGAGCCATGAAATTAAATGAGCGTGAAACCCTCTTGTGACTTAGAAGGCGATAGGCCGCCTAATTCTAATAGCTGGCCTGATGCTTTGTCTGAATAGCTACAGAAATCTTAGAGCTCATGAGAAATTATTTATAAGATACGTCAAATGTAGCTGGAAATTATTTGTGGATGAAGTAATAAATACACAAATAGTATTATATGTCGGGATTATTGGGCACTTAAAGTAATTATACAGATTATGCAGACGTCATATTGTATTTATGCAAGTACTATGTTATGTAAGCAATGTATGAATAAATAAATATACTTGTTTTTCACTTTGTAAACGTGCACAAAATATTTTTTTGCAGCAACTTTATCCTTTTTGCATGGAAAACGGAGATAGTGATAATTCATACTTGTAGCAGTAGTGGTGTTAAGTGTGATGTTAAAACTTAACCCTTTTAGTCGCTGAACAAAGGGCGCCTATAAAGTCGCTGTTGTTTTGCCGTTCCGGGAAGCGAGGACTTAATGCTGCTAACATTTTGTACTTAATTGTTTTAGCGCTTCATATCAAAAACAAGACGTTATGCATCGTCTATGTTATTTTTAACAAGAACTCGCACATATAACTTCTTTGTTTATGAATTGCTTACTTGTTTGCGGACAGTGAGCAATTGTCTGTTGGATATTTCATTTGATGTGGTGTAGTGGTAATGGGATTTACGAAAGTGTTCTCCAAAACGTAAATACTTAATTATCATTTAATTAAATTATGATTAGAAATGTAATGGGAAAAACCGTAGATAAATTTGCTTTAACGGTGTATTAGCGACATATTTGAATATTTAATTACTTATAATCTAATCGATGATATCTTTAGTTATGAATATAGTCTGTGTCAGATTAAACCTTAAGTTATTAGCTAAAACCTCTTTAAAGTTTAATTTACTTTGACTTATTTAAATCTGCACTCAAAGAAATTAGATAAAAAGCAACCTACGCTTTTAAAGCTTAACATAAATCGTCATAAAACATTTAATAAAATGTTAATACACTCCATAAAGTCTTTAATGTTTCGTGGTTTATATTATTTTCCGTGGCTTTCGTCTGAAATTAGAAAATATATCGTCCAGTGTAAGGAAGAGGAAGCAATATTGGATAAACTGTAGGGGCGGAGTGGCTAAGAGGGATGTAGAAGGTAAAACCTCCTACGGCGGTGTCGTGTCGGGATCGAATCTAATTTTTCCCCGACTAATGTCCGCCTGCTCTTCGTCTAAGGTTGAGTGAACGAGAAAATTATTACACTCTGAGGTTTTAATTCGTATTGTTGTTACACATGTAAATATGTTCCTCGTTACAACGCAATATTTTTCTAATTAGCTAAGCTTAAAAGAACATTTCTTTTTAGTACGATAATATTTATTTTTGTAGGTCTGCGAAATATTCTACAAAACAAAATCTTTCTTCGTAGAATATTATAAGCTCTCAAGTTTCAATTAGCTTGTTATGTTAAAAAAAGTTAATTCTCAAGTTACATTAGTTAAACTGATAGAAGGTGATTACATTAATATTATTAGCAATTTTAAAAGTTTTACTTAATAAAATCTGGTTTTTCAATAGCCGATTTAATTACGCGTAGCAACCATAGTTTCGTTTATTTATGGTACACATTAATCAGATTAAACTTCATTAGTTTTATTCGTTCATACGCTCCCTTTCATAAAATGGTAGAGTATATTGAATTATTGATTGGAGTGGTCGCACCGTGCGGTTGGACGTTTGATAAATAATTGAAATATCACTGTATATTGTACAACCTTATGTCTGTCGACTATTACGGTTGCAGAAAGCCACTTTTATACCAAAACTAGTAATATTAAATATATTTTTAAAAATATGAAAACACAAGGTAGGTGTCAACTTGGTCATAAAATTAAGAAGAAGCCCTTAAATTTTATTATGTTGAAATAACTGATTATTCATTAAAATTTATTTCTAATTATAAAAGTATACTAATTAGACGAGATATGTAAACCTAACGTTTACAGTGAGTTATTTATACAACAACTCGTAAATAAATCAAGTATTATTGAGAGTAGCTAAAACCTTACACGTTAATCCCAACCGCTGTCCATTTCACTGATGAGTCGGAATTCTAAGCGAAAATACACATTTGAACACTATTTGATAGAAACAAGCCATTATCAAAGCAGGGGCTCTACTACGTTTTGAATAAATGTAGGAGTCAGTGAGTCTGAAAAATCTTTCACTGATACTACAATTTTGAATTCCTATAGAACTACCGAGTATAAAAACTGATTGTGATGATTCCTGCGACGTATTGATAGTTCATGCCACACAAATAAAAATGAAAATCTGAAAAATTACGCTCAATATGTTTCATTTATTGAACGTATCCTAAATACAGGTAAAATATTGACTTGCATAGAAATAATTCACTATAAATATATGTGTACTGTAATAACGTCGTCGGTTCGTTGCTGAGATTAAGCCTCTTGTTGTAGAGCCCATTATTATTTCGTATCACGTCCGGGATTGAAGCCAGATAGATTATTGATTTCTGATATCTATGTATCCACAACCCAGTAATCAGACGTATTATTTGCGATATTCTTCGTTAATTCTATAGAAAATGTTTAGTTTACGAACTTTGAAATATGCTGTAGGAACATTCTTTTCACGCCACTCCTTTATACATCTCTCTTTGACATAAAATGTACGGGAAATTCAATGTTATCTACATTACGATCAAACTACAAATACTTTTTATAAGCGAAGAATTTAAAAGTGAAACAGATCATCTCATTATTAATGTTGCAAAACAAACTCATTAACACAAACTCAACTGCAGATATGTACAATATAATTTCCGTGTATATGATAACAAAAATGTACAAACAGTGAACGAAGAGAAAATAGAAAAGCTCGTAAAATGTATAGAATTAACGCCGCAAGCAGTTTCGAGGGTGGACTCTAATTAAATTTCTGTAAATACGCTTCCATGAACGCTTTTTATTTTAATTTCTTTTCGTATTTGTCGACTGCATTGAATGAGTCTAAACACTCGGAAATGACGTCGAAAATGAAAACGGATTTCGTACAGGTACAAGGAAGACCTAAAATTTTTTGTGATCTAACCCCAATAATTCTAATTTAACGAAGCCATGATCGTACGCTTTCTTTTCGTCATATTCTTTTAGATTTTGTTTTTGAAAGAAATTGATTTACAACTATTTTTTATTTTTAAATACTTTGAATTTACTTTATAATTAATTTAAAAAATGTTGTATAAATTAAAATTTGCACTTTTTTAAACAATACAAATACTGCTATAGTGTATTTCTATAACAAATCTCAATTTGTAACTGAAAAGTCATGTTTCTCATAAAAACAACCTCGTTATTAGCGTATTTTTGGGTACGATGGTTCATTCATAATCTAATTACTACAGAGTGGTTTTTTAAAAAATCTTTTGTAATGCCAAATGAAGCTTCGGGTCGCGCTCACGAGGCTTAAATTTTGTTTTACTGTGTGCGTAGTCGGCGATGTGTAATGGAAAAAATTCAGGCTAGTCTATTCCTTCTCAGTTCTTTGGTATGTGAATAAAGATTTTCTACGTCTAGATAAACTTACTAATGTATTCAAATGTTTAATTTAAAATATATTAAAAAGGATAAACCACAGAATAATTTGAGAGCATGGATTATTATGTTTAGAATTTTTTAAAACATAAGAAAATTCGTTACTTTTGATAAAGTAACAGTGTTAAGGTTTCTTTGAACAATGATTTTTTTTAAATAATTATTAAGTAGTGTAATAATTGTAAGGCTTAGTTAAAATAAAAAAATATATAAGTTAATCATTTGAAATGTAGATTTCATGAGATTCAGTTAATTGAAATTCGACTAATTTTAACTTATTCGATCATGACTCGAATTCCATAGAGTAGAAGATTAAATTGCAATCGTTCGTTCAATTTTCCTTCTGGTTATAATTTAATGCGCGGACAAGAGAGAAATCCATAAAATCTAATGGGGAAATTCCACAGCGCGTTGAGGCTTTTCAGATTTATATTGGCTCTATTAAATGAGGGTAGTTTTTTTCTTTCTTATCATAATGGAAACTGACGCATTCTATTACGGTTTCCATTAATGGAAATAGATTGAATGGTCATACCGGCATTAAGCAATTTAGTAATATTTCCCTATATTTTTACTGACTGTTGAATATTTTGATGCCTTATTTATCTAATCGTCCATTTACCCGTATATTTTCTGATCGTTTGGCGTTCGTATTTTACGTATAAGTATGATTTAAAATAACAAAAGCCATTTTAACAATAAAAGTATTTTGGATACGTACGGAAAATTATTATTGAAAATAATTCTGTATAATATAGATTATGTATTACTTTATTCCCTATTTTTTATATATGGACTTTATTTTTTGTATTACGTAAAGTTTGAAGTATTTATTATTTATAAATAGAGACAGATTACAATTTTCTACAACACAGGGACATTTTAACTCAATGAGAAATACAGATAATTATTTTTGTGCTTCTCTTGTTACATGTACTCAGTAGTTAATAATCTACGGTACCAATGTAACAAATTGCCCTACCTTGCCACACGCCCATCGTCTTGCCACATTCATTATGCCTGTACTTGCATTATTCTATAATCCAGGCACAATACACTTGGACACACCCTGTGGGTGTGAACCATTATTGTAAAAATATAGTCTATAGATCAGTCAACCTATTTATGAACTGTATTTAGTAATATCAAAGAATGAGCGTCATTACTTTCACTTCTATTTTATTTTAAAACTGTATTTTCTTATCGGATATCACTCATATTGTATTTATTTGTTGCCATAAATGGTACTAGCAGCGCCGCGCGGTTTCGACTGTGACAGTATCTTGAAATTGTTGCTTATGGTAATTCTGTTAATTGAGTTATATTTCTATTAAATTTCATTAAATCGGTTGAATAGTTTTCGATCAAAAACAGTAGGTAACTACATAGTTAAATATGTAAAATGATTGATGTGTATTTACTGTAATGTTGCGTAGAGGTGGGGGTGGGTGGTTCGTTTTTTTACTAAATTACGTATGTCCTAGACGGTAAAGTATAACTTGAATTTCAAGAATCAGCCATTCCACCTTTACGAATATGTCCATGAACTTCCGAAGGCAGTAAGTAAATGTGAATATTATAATTTAAAATAAGAATAGTCAAGGTCACTGCGCATGTCAAACTCATAATTTAATTAAGATGGAATATTACCATATCTCACTTAAATAAGAATATGCTAAATAAATTATTATATTAAACTCAGAATGAATTCTTATCTCTAAACCTTTGGGATTACGATGAAGCTACGAGCATGAGTAATAAATTAAATAAAACGAAAATATGATGTAATTCAGAAACGAACATGTTCCACACATAAATTAAGTACGTGACTGAAAGAGCGTTATTAGTAAAGTTGTGAGTTTTATATTTTAGCTTGAAAGCGTTAGGCGCGAGGAACAGTGACGTCATCTTTCATTATTTTCTCACTTACCGAGAATTTTACATTGTCTAGATACCGAGCACTTTGTTTGATAACTTAAATGGGCTACCCTCTTTATTCATTAACTTTGTACTTTATGAATTTTGCTTCAATTAATCTTGCAAACATTTCCTTTAATTTGGCATTGCTATAAAGAATTACAATAGACAATTAACATCTCACAAATTAATCTATCCCTAAAATGATGTGATATGGCAGTTGATATTTTAAAAAATAATTACATACTTGGAATTAATTAAAATTGTAAGGAACTTTCTAGGAATTTATATTGAAAGAGTTATGCGTAATTAAATTTTGGCGCGAGAATACTCAAACGTTAATGAAATTATAATGTTACTCAGAAGTCAGATATACTTGTAAATTCCAGTAATTTTCCATTAGTCTTTGTAACTTTTAATAATTATATTAAGGTCAAATTCGTCAATTACTTTTTCATTAAGTTTTATATAACCATATTCGTTATTTAATCAAATACCAGGATTTTTCAAGATAATTTGTCGCAAATTATAAGACAGTAAACTGCATACGTACGAAGCAAATCAACTAATAGCAAAGCTCACATCACGGTGAGTACACAAAGCACGCTGACGTGGTTGACACAAGTACGTAAGCACATTACGTAAAACTAGAGCCTTCGTCTACAAATCATTATAGTTGGAGGGTCGAATGTTTGTCATTTGTTAAGGCATAACGTCAAAGCTTTTTATGACCTCTGGTTACATTATGAATGAAAAACGTATGTATTTGAAATTAAAATCAATAAAATGTAAGTTCGTCTATCAAATCTGGATTAATTTGTTTTTTATAAAAAGCACTTATTTAGTATTAAAATACGTGTTTTAATAAGACTTTTAACCAAAATGTTCAACTTTATACAAGCGTCGTAGTAAATAAAGTGATGATACATTTTATAAATGCGCAAATTGTTAACTTCATAAAGTCAAACAAATGATTGTTCAATTTTTTAGCTCCCTGTAACTGTATTTGTGTTGACTCAATTGTTCGAATTTACATTGTACAAAAAATGTACAATCGTAAAACAAGTGATAAGGTTGGGCGCGGTGCCATGTACAACGCACATATTCTGATACACTGGTGTAACAGTTCATAGCATGTTTTTATTTGAAGATAGCCTATATATATATCCTTTATGGTGATAAGTTATATTAATTTTACGGTTTTTCTTATATTTTATTTCAGAGCAGGCTTTGTGGAGATTTGTATGCGTTAGAACTATTTTAAAGACTTGTCATATTCGGTTAAATCACTATACCGTTGGTAACAGTACTTTAATAACAATATTTTTTATACTTAAAGCTTAGTCATAATATGTACTTAAATATTAATACATAAAACTGTAAATGAACTATAGTAGATGCTTATAAATTAATATTAAAATTATTTGTAGTCTCAAACAGAAGACATGTTTAAAAATAGACACATCACGTTGTTTAATTTTCATAAAACCAGTTTGTAGGCACCATGTGAATTTCATCTGTTGATATCAAACAGATATAGTCGTTTCATTCACTTTTAATTAAGCTTACTGCGCTTTAGATTCCATACACATAGCATTCTATCAAAACGATTACCGTGACTGTGTTTCGTGTGGACCAAAAGTCTATTTCCTACCATATCATATGTAGTGATATATTTAATACATTTTTTAACCATTTACACAAAAGAAACTGCATAAGCGTACTCGCTTATATTTTAGTAATACATATAATTTAAATATTACTTACGCTAAATCGTAAGCTTATCTAATCATCTCAGTGACCTAAATAAATATCTAATAAGAATAAGTTTCCATTGGGATGAAGAAACATTAGATATAAACTAACGGTCACCCAAAGTTTGTATATGTTTTTTTATTGATTTAATATATTTTTATGGATGATTTAAAAATGCGCAACATTCTGCACTCCTTTACGTAAACTATACGTATGCGAAATTTCATACCCCTCCGTCCATGCAATTTTCGTAAAACGGGTACAAAGTTTTTGGACACGTATTGATATATGGATGAAGTCATGTTATAAATAATTAAACAAATTAGCCTTCTCAACTTTATTACTTTAGGTTCAGTCTTTACGCGTATATTAAAAGAGTATAGTTAGAATTAATTGACAATGTCAATGTTGATTCTATAACGCCACCATCGCTTTGTCAAACGACCTCGGCATGCTTTATGACGTTATATGTAACGTTTCAGCTTAGCCATCATTATTAAATCTATACTAATATATAGCAGCTGATGAGTTTGTTTGTTCGTTTCGTTATACGCGCTAATTTTATTCAATGATCGGTATTCAAATAATCCTTGAGTGTTGGATAATCCATCCATCGAGGAATTGGAATTGGTCCTTTTAAAAACTTTTAAAAATGTCTTAGACAGAATACGTTTATATTTGTAGGTTGGCTAGCAATAATCTATTTAATGATTATATTATGTGATGTATACAAAGTTGCGGGGACAGCTTATAGATAATCTAGAAATATGCTGACGTAGTTATTAGATTTTTTTAATACACTAATTAATGATATAGCAATTAAATTCATAGCCTAACCCTTGTGACTTAGAGATAAGAAATCAATTGATTCTTAAAACTATTACAGTTTTAATTTCTTTTATCCGGAATATTTATTGAAAAGAGTCTACCAAAAATTATCAATAACCTTAGTTATATCAGTCGGTACATACGTCTAATATTGATGCCATATATCTATAAGTGCAAGACTTGGGCCTATGATGTCTACTCACGTCCGCGACGTGACGAGACTACCACTCTTCGGAAATGTATAGAATACTAAATCACTATTGATGAAAATATTTCAACCTATGTAAATATGAGATTAAGATTTGGCACACTGAATATTTGTATATAGGTTACTATACAATGCTTAATCTGTACTTAGTACATAACCTACTGCCAGTTAACAAGTCAAACGTGTATACATTTAATCAAGATTCGTTATATCAGAACTTTGTTAACTCTTCGTATCTAAATTTACTTGAAGCAGTTTTTAAATACAAAGCTTTATTTGAAAGAATTTCATTATTTATAGTATTTACAATCATCGTTATTGTAAATATTTATAATTGGGTGTAAATATTGGAATAACTTTCCATTTTTTTCAAAGGTTGAACTAATACTTCTAACTATAGTTGTGAACGCGGAGATTAAAGATTACGGCTATGAAGATAGCATTGTGTATTTCCTGCAATGAAAATTTAAAAAAATATGAAAATTCAGCATATCAGCACCATAGTCATATTTACAAAATGCACTTTAAACTTTTTAGGATTTTACATAAAAAATAGGTAAATTCTTCGTATGGAAAACAATTTTGAGCGGCGCATTATCGAACCCTTTATTTATAAAGACGTGACGACTGCAAAAAAAAAATACTAACCCAACACGTCCTGAAGTTCAGTACGAAACGTTTATATAAGTACATATATGTACATTGAAACTAATAGCTGTGCTTTGTGTAAACCGCAGTTTTGCAGGAACATGTTCACGAAATATACGTGAGGACCTTTTTATGACATGAGACTGACCTGAATTTCAAAATAACGTGAAAGAACGCAGTATATAAAGCAGAATAGTGAGATTTAAAAATTAAATAGGAAATGTCAGTTTAAAGTGTGATGATTACAGCTTAGAAAACTGCATTGACTTGAAATTGTTTGTAAATTATAATATCTGGAGCTATGTCATTTAAATAATACGTAATTTTAAAATAACAAACCAACTATAAGAGATATACGTAGTTTCTAGAGTACAGTTTATCTTTTCACATTATTTGTAGTTGTGAGGCTGTAGTTTGTGAAAATTCAGAAGATAACTTTGAAATATCAACAAAGGACAATAGACTCACAAGTTTGTTGGATTCTGAATGGCAGTTGATAACGATCACAGCATCTCTTCTACTAAACTAGATTTGCCCGTGTGCTTTGATGGAACACGAAGCCTAGATTACTTTGGCTACGGTATTTTTTATATAAAACCTTTACTCGCTTGTTTTTTCTTATCTCATGTTTGAATGTTGTGATTTTTGACATATAATAAAATATGTTTACTTAGTTTTATTAGAATAGTATTTAATATTTTCTCGTAAAATACAAAATCATAAAGGAATACTTACTTCTGCTTTTCGTAGAATTTGTGTAATTAAACAATTGGTTAAAAAAACAATCCACGCATTAATAAATTTCGAAGCAGCAGGTCTTTATGTGATTATTTTAACTAATTAATTTTTTAAATTAAAGCGCGACGTTGTGTCTATATACGGAGAAAATGTACATCAAATATTATATACCTTTTGTAGTTCTTAATTAAAACTCTTTGAAGTCTTTCAAATAAATATTATAAAAGAAACTTGGAATTTCTAAATATTCTAAACTTTACTCTCGTAATTTGCTACGCTCGAATATTTTCATAAAAATACGAAGCGAAGTATTAACAATCTTCTTAATTACCTACCTCAAGTTTCATTAATCTAAATAAGCTTTTATAATTATGAAAATGACGGCCCATAACAAATTCGTAAACTTTGTTATTATTAATATTCATTTCCACCATCTATTATTTGTTAATATCTTAGAATAAATCTAAACTCCTCATACCCACGTCTTATCCTCGTAGACGGTTGGGTCTACATTTTTCCACATAATATGCTACGAAACTAAATCACTCCATTCGTATCCTCTACGCCGCAATACTTTCTTATGTATTTGTCAATTGGATAAATCATTTAAATACTGCTAGTCTTAGTTGTTTTACCAATATTTTTGAGTTTTTTAATCTGTAGGAAGGCAAAGAAGCGTACACTACACCTGGCGGTAAGCTATTTTTGTCAACCATGGACAACAAAATCTAGGACACGTTTTTGGCAAAGCGATACATGTGATTAGACCAAATTACATCAGTTTTTATTTTAATAATATTCAGCTGCCACTTTTATTTATTTTTATCGAATATCTGATGTTCTCGGAAATTCACAGACTGAAATCTAAACGTACACAGCATATGACGGCTTTTCCGCCTAAGAAAAATGATAGCCTTAATATATAACAAATAGTATGCAATTTATAATTTTTATACTTTTATCAGAATTGATAATGAATAGTACAATAGTGTTGAACTACAAGATTCTTTTATATAGCTTTTGACAGCACATAGCCGTAAACTTTAGGTAATATTATACACTGGTAGTTACGGAAGTTGATATCCGATTTCCTGGCAACTTTATCGGCTAGTTTGTTCTGGCATCTGGCCCAAATGCTGGCAGATGTTGATAGAACTTTTAGTAAGTCCCCTGAGTATCTTACCAGCGCTTAATGCGTTTTCAATGATACAATTAAAAAGATCATTGAGACTGATTTGTGAGTATGATATTATATTTTTATTAGATATAGATAGAACCACGTACAGGACGTTGAAATATTGGAAGGCCTACCCTTAAGATAGGAGATACAAGTCACAGATGACCGGTCGGTTTGGAAATCCTTGGGGGAGGCCGATGTCCAGCAATGGGCTTAGACATGTTGACAATCATTCTATTACGAAACCTAGGTGTTGTAGAGAGGTCAGGCATAATAACATTCTTCAACGATGCTCAGTCAACATGTGTTCAAATATAAAAGTGTACATAAAATAAACAGAATAACATATTAAGCGCTCTCGTTTATAGCTAATAGTATAAAACCCTCGCTATGAGTTTAAGTTTTCAGTATTTGAATTTCGTTGAAAATACTTAGGCATTCTGAATTTTGAAAGACGTCAGAACACCGGTGAAAGTAATGGGCTTTTAGTGTTTTTATAAAACTTTTAGATATGCAGACTTGAATTTCTTATGAGTCATCTATATTCAAAGAAACATTAAGATACTTTTATATACATTTATAATTGGTCGGTTCAAACTCTCAGCAAAAGTTTCAGTCCGTATTAAATGTCACATTTCGAGTTGTAAGAACAAAGAGTTCATTGGGTTCGTAGTTATGTATGGTTCTTGTTTGTTCCATTTACAATTTAATTTTCTCGTTGGAAAATTCATTGTTTAGCAGTTAAACTTCAAGTGTAGTTTGCAAAGATCACGAACAATGAAAATGTATGTATAAACTTTAATAAAATTGTTTCTTGCTCAAAGCAATTTCGGTAACTTTTCTGTATACATATAATAACATCTTATTTTAACAAAATTAATTTCACTTG
The DNA here is from genome assembly GCA_025727935.1 of Hebomoia glaucippe. Lineage (NCBI taxonomy): Eukaryota > Metazoa > Arthropoda > Insecta > Lepidoptera > Pieridae > Hebomoia > Hebomoia glaucippe. The sequence goes on along the minus strand of JAOSYY010000012.1, from coordinate 13,497,986 downwards.
AATGTTATATCTAGTAAACTGAGATTATAACTTAGTATACACTTTATATTTAAGTAGACTTTCGTTATAAATTGTTAATTGAATAAGGTTTTATTCAATAATGTCAATACTCTGTAGTTTCATCCACATTGGTTTTATATGTATATTAAATTATACAAAATTTAAAAATGTATACACAGTTAGACATAGAACCTCCTCCCTTTTCCAAGTTGATTCAAAAAAAAGCTCTTTATAGTAATAGCTATCTTCCAGTAAAAGTCATAACAATATTAGTTTAACCGTTTCGGAGACAGACACAGAAATAAAAATATAAATTACATTACCTGTTGTTTAGAGCCATATATACATTTAGGAAAAGCTATTATTTTAATATACATCTGACAAACAGACACATCAATTATTTATTTCCTTAGACAAAATAGATAGATTAACAAAAGCATTGAATGAATTACTGTTCAAACTCTGAAGATAGCAAGTACTTTGTTATACGCCTTACTCTTAAATCCTTCGGGATGCGGGGCCGTAGATTTATTAGCAGCTTGTAATTAAAACTTGGGGAAACCTCGTCAAATCGCACTCAACCCAGGTGAAAACGTTTTAAGACGACTGAAACGGCAATCCCTCTTTCTAAACCCTCACTTACACGTAATACCTGCTCCCTTAACAGTCTTTTGTGCCTTTAATTAGAATTTTTTGAATGTTCTACAACATTATACTAGGCTGTTTTTATGTTTCTCTTGACATGATTATACGAGATATGAATCCGGGATTTTTGTCTGATAATAAAACAATTGTTGCCTTTTAATGTTAACATGATTTGAGTAGAAATGAAGTCATTATTTCAAATTGTCAATAATAGAATTACTCATTTCTATGTTAATTCTTATTGTTGAGGTCAAAAGGATTCACAATTTCAAGCAATTATTGCCGATGTTAAGTGTTTAGGGGTTTTAATTGAATGACATTTCCGAGGGTATCCTGATTAAAAGGGATTCTCTCTTCGTGAACTTAAAATAAATTACGTGACGATGCTTTATTTGGGCGGTTGCGGTTTTTGGTGCGCGTTTACACAATTGTTGGATTTATAAATTAAGCTTTTCAATGTAACTGTAGCGACGTGACTTAAATTAAAATGAAATTATTGTATATTTTTTCGAAATAATACAAAATGGAACATTGTAAAAATTACTGATGAGTCTTAGCGAACATAATGTACCTGTATATATGTAACGTATATTATGTATGTATGTAGTACAAATCGGAATTAAAAAGTTCGTTTTGGAGATATATGAGAATTCTATCAACAGTATGGTAATTATAAAACGAATTGAAGATGTTTAAAAATATTATAGTAACTGTCATTGTAAATGAAGACAGATCCAAAAGTCCTAAAACTTTAATCTTTGTAATTTTGTTAAGAAATTTCGTTAATGTCAATTCTAAAGTCATGCAAGTCGTTTATGTAGGTCTAACTTGATCTATAGGAGATTCAAACAGTCTAACAAATCGCGTAAAGCGCCTTTTATTCCATTTTTGTGGTAACACAGCAACTAGCTGAAGTTTAGTTATCATTGAGCATTCTGAAAGTGACCAGATGTAAGAAAAATATGTAATTTTATATTATTATTAATATCTTATCTGTTAGACTTTAGGCGTCGATTTTCTTTTCAAAGGACTAAAGAGCTACACTTAAATTGTGATAACGAAAATATTCAGGCGTGACCTTTTTGTTATGGACAAAAGAATTTCTCGGTTGGCATCCTTACAACAGGGATGAGGATGAGGCTTTTGTGAAAGGCATCCAAGAGCATCTCTTTCAATCGGAAAACATGAGTGAAATTTATGACGCGTGAAGTTACGTACAGCTGTTTTCAGCTTACACAATGCCTGTCTGCAAACTGGGTTACAGCAAAATGTCAGATACACGTTATATTCGTATTTTTGTATCGAAATGTTTATTCCTTAACCCTATGCCTGTTCTATATAGTAGTAGTATATAAAGCAATCATTAGAAATGCGCTTATATATGTGATTATAGAAAATTTGTGGATCCTTTACAAATAAAAGCGGAGTTTCAGAAACTCATGATTAAAAAGTACAATAAACATTAACAATAATGAAACAGTAATAAATGTTCTTATCAAGAACATAAAAAAGCAGGTACAGCAAAAAACTTGAAGAAGACGCGGAAATAATGATTCTAGAAATAGATAATAAGTTTTAACAAGCACAATGCTTTTAATTGCAAATGTAAGGTAGCAAGTATTTATTTAAATTATGCGTATTACAATATTAGATGATATTGTAAACAGATATACATAAATTTAAGAAATAACATCAGTTATCATCAGTCACTTTATAAATCGAAAGTTTGTAACTATTGTATATATGCTGTTATTTTTTTACGTGAAAATTAATGAACAGATTTTAATGAAACTTTATAGAAATATAGCTCAGTCCTCAGAATAACCGATTGGTTATAATTGATAAATATAATATATTATGACACGGGTGAAAACGAGGGACACCGCTAGTTCTTATACAAACTTTTACTCATATATTTTGCTTAAAATATAAATTTTAAATGTTAAATACTATTTATTCATAAGTAGAGTTACAATAATTATTGTAAAAATCTAATAAGTAATATATATACATTATACATAATCTAAAAATGCTTATCAAGATGTTAATTCGTAATCTGTAAAGAGCATTACGATGTTTTGATAAAATATTTGATACAAACAAATCTGTGTTTGACTTTACTATAAACTACGGCTGCACACCGCGAGATCCCTATAAAGGAAATATGGATTACTCGTTCCCCCAAATGGGCCTGAGGCGAACCTTTAAGCGATCTTCTCTAAAGGACATGCTGTACTTAAGGGCATGAGTGTTGTGATTCCCTGTTAGCAAGCGCTCGCTAACGTTGAGCTTTTTAATTAAAGCTCGTTATAAACGCTGAGGGAAATTCGGTTTGAACGGGTTATTGCCGTAATTGTATTTAGTCGTTAATCTCAATGCTTTCGTTTGTAAAATATCAAGAAATAAATACTATAAATAAGAGAATGATTCCAACAAAAATATTTAAAGATGAATTGGTAATTGCGGTAGTTTATATTGAGTTAATTAGCTTAAGGTATAATTCACAAATAGTGGAAGCAAGACTTCGTTTTATAATTATATTATTCGTAAGTTTGGTGAATTTCTGAGTATTAAATGGGGAGGGGAGGAAACTCTAAGAATTTCATACAAAATTGTGTTCAGGTTACGTTCTATCCATATATCGATAGAAAGGTCGTGGAACGGTGTTGCATGCGTTTCAACATTAGTCTATAAATATAACGCTCGAAATAAAAATATAAAGGTCGGAAGCACATTGACAAATTCATGTTTTATGGCTATTATCTAATATAAAGTGAACCTCCGCTTGTTTGCTCGTAACTAGTATATTTTATAGAAAATATAGTTCATTATCTTGTATACGAGTGAAGTAATAGTGCTTTTACAGGGGTACTATAGAATGTGATATACCCAGTACAAGGTCGTACAGTCGCAGGTCGTGACCTCTGCTTTATAAGCTACAGCTTTTCATTTACATATGCAATTACGGTTTTGACTAGTTCCAACACAACAACCGCTCATAAAATATTCAAAGTGCATTTATAACTTCGTAATTCTGATGAATGAAAAATTATGCTTTACACTGACGTCATTTGCGAAGTAACCTATTACAATTTTAACTTACTTCGCAACTCAATTAACCAATTCATCTCATACGAACCTTGGACATAAATCTGTACATGGAGATGTGGAATAAAGATTAAATTTATCCTTTTTTTTGATAAGATAGAATTATTTGCATCTTACAGCCATATAAACTAGACTTTAAATAAACAACCGAACATTAAAACAGATCTATAAGGATCTTCTAATAATCGAAATTCTGACTCTAAATGTTATTTATATTTATCTAATTAAAATACTATATAAACAAACCCGATTTTCATTGCGTCGGCTTTGAAAAGGACGAACTGAAAGCATTCAAGGCTCATTAATAGTCCTTCCAGCACTGTTACGTAACGTTGTGGGTGGTGCACGAATAGAGTCGATGGTCACTTGAGACTATTTGCTCCATTCGAAGCAGACTTCTACACTTAAGTAAATGACCTCTTTTTCTCTATTTATCCGTATTGCAATTCGTTGGAATCACATTTAAAACCACGTCATACGATTTTTATCCATAAACCATTACCTAACCAATTTATTTACGTGTTCGAAATAAAATTTTAACAGATTTTAACAGTCACTTATCAATGTATACAAAGGTGGTGGAATAATAACACCGCCAGGTTGATTGTGTTTAATTTCTAATGTAAGCTCTGAGCACTCAGCTTTTATTAAGCTTATAAATAATTTTAGAGTTTATAGTTAATCATAAATATTAAATATAATAAAAGCCAAAGGCAACAAAATATTTTCAAGCAACCTTCAATTTTGATTAGCGTTTCAAATTCATGGAACGTTCAGCTTATAACCCTTAATCGTGATTGAACGATAAATAAATCTAATTGAAATTTAAAAACGAGGACCGTTTTAATCATAATAATTCTTTATAACACGTTTTCGGGTCACGATTTCAGATGTTAGTCACTTAAATAAACTTATTTAGAGCGAATGATTCAGTGACGGTTGACAAATGGCGTATTTTACCCGTTCATATCGGATAGGCGGGCCATCCAAATGAATTGCTTTTTGATTTATGAATAGTGGGATTTACAATCTCATCCAGCGGCATCATTTTATCTCAGCCTGTAAGCACACCTGCTAGCCTACTTTCGGAGTACAAATGCGATTGCCAATTATTAGAGTCGCTATTATGTATAAGCATTATCAGTAAATATTGTTTTCAGATAACAATAGTGCATTTCGTAGCCTTTGAACTAATTAAACTATTTTAATAATATACATCCCAGACAGAATTTCGATATTGCAGACATCCGCCCAATCTATACGATTTTATTTCAAATTTTTTATCGATTGAAAATACGTTTAACAAGTCAAAAGTTAATAAATAAAACATGATATTTATATATCTATATGTTTATGACTATACGAAAGTACGAATATCGCTCTAATGAAAGAAAAAATTCCATAATATCCCACATAGAAAATCACTAATTTCGATTTACTTAACCATAACACTTCGTCCAGTATTAGTTATCCGTGCTTATGCTACGATTTCAAAGCATCTTCGTGTTTAGTTAGCGAGTTGTGTAGCAAGCAGCAAACTTTGAGGAAGGTACAAGTACACAACTCAACGATGCTGACGGTGCTACGGCACTTAAGGAGAAATTTGCGAATTTCGTAAAACTTTTAACGCTTACGTATCTTCCACAAGCATTACTTCAGCATTGCTTGTTTATAAACTAATTCAACGTCAAACTGTCATAAAGCTGTTCGCGCTGTAAATTATTTCGAAATCGAAAACTTTATACATTAGATTTTCTAGGATCATAAAATTTTTAAGTTCCATTTACCTTTATGACTTCAGCGAAGTTTGGCTGCTCGCTAATAAACTATATAATCATTTATTCCTTGTACTGTTGTAGCATTATACTGTTTTATGAGGGTGGTACAGGTGTTGTGAAAGATTATAAACGTTAACAAATTTTATAGCTATAATGGACAGAGAAAAACTCCGCGCTTTGGACGTTCCTCAAAACAAATAATGTTTGATTGGTTGACTTTTATGATGTTATTTTTATACCTGTGCTCAAAATAGAAAAATATTGCTGGATCGGCCATCTATATGATTTATGATGTTATCTGGCTGAGATAATACATACCAACGAGTGGCATACTTATGTGTCATAAAAAACATCGTGAATCCAATTATAATTTTTACCTGTTTATTCGTGGTGACGTATGACAAGTAGGTGCCAAGGACACCAGTGATGATAGCTATCAATAACCGTCAAAGGAAAGTGGATATCTGGCACTTACGTAGACACATACGATTTCACATTTGTACGCTCTTTTGACGTTATATGATGTGCAATAAATATTACTCAATGTGAATAGTTTCATATTACAGTTACAATCTAGTTTCCCATCTAATATTATTCATCTTTCTATTTCTCCTTTGAAATTTATTTAGTTTTCATGCGTAGGATAAATTTTAGTAAAAAATCAAATTCATATCATATCTTATTCATATAGTAATAAAATTCTAACAAACCTTTCTCAACTAAACGCAAAAGTTTGTGAGTTACGGATGTTAGTTACTCTTTCACCCAAAAACTACTGAACGGATTTTAATGTAATTACATAGAAATAGAGCTCATACATCAGAATAACACATAGACTAAAATTTATAAAGGTATTATGACACTGGTGACACCGCGGGATACCGCTAGTGTGTGTATGTATGTTATACCCAATGCGAATGAGTATCGAGATATGAAACACATTTAAATTTATACAAATTACAAAATTATTTTAGTATAGATCATATATTTTATTATTTTTTCAATAACATAATATACATATCAGTTGAGAGCAGTCGTGAAATATTTCGATTATATGAAAAATCATGTTATTCTTTATATATGTATAAGATATTTTCTTATAATTTTGATGTTAGGAAGACAGTAAAACAAACACAACTGAGTTTCTATGTTCGAAAAAGAAACGTCATTTAATGTTATTATTAACAACGCCTGTTCCTAATTACAATTTAGAATTATTTAACAATGGAATTTATATTATAAATTATTAACAATCACAAGATGCTTCTAGGTTATCATTGTTATATCTCACAAACGTCATCTGTCAATTTTCTATGCGTTCAATGACGTTTGATGCGCGGCAAAGTTCAAATTAAAGAAAAGTATATTATTTTCTTTACATATGTATAACAAAGAACGGTGTGAAGCCAAATGTTTAGCTTTAAACTGAGTATTTACGAGGCCATTATGTATGTGTAATGTTACCATCTTACGGGGAGCAGTAACTTATGTTGTTAATACAGACAAGCCTTTCGACTCCTCAGTGCCAGCTGCGCTTCACTTAATGTCTCAGTCTCTAATTAACGTTTACGTAACATTATTTTTTACCGTCCTTGCTTTAGTTGTACCAAATGAGATCCAAGATAAGAAAAGTAGAAAAAGTTGTATCACGGCACAGATACAAGCAGATTACATATTAATTAGATTTAAAAAGGAATAAAAGTCAGAAGTTTTATTCGTTTACTGAACAGTAATACAAGTCTCGCTTTAACAAACATTAACACACTTGTAAACAGCATAACCTAGTAGCAATAATACACAAACATCTATGAAATTATATCTTCAATATGTCAGTGTAACGAGAAAACAATTAGTTAAACTTTAATTAATTTAACATTAAGTTTATATACAAGACAAAACTTGGAGGATTTTCGATTGTTGAAACGACTCAAATGCGAAATATAAAAAATATCATAAACCACACCGTTGTTCAGACGTATTTCTGCTGTTTTATTTTAATGAACAACCGCTATTAATGTTTGAATATAATGCCGGTACACATGAGACGAGATATAAAATCTCTGTGACTACGTTTTAATTAAGGAGTGGAGTATTCAAAGGCCGCAATAACGAAGCTCGTAGAGCCACGTAAGTTACTGGCTGAAGTTGCTTGTATGTTGACACACCCAGTATTCGCATACTTCAAGGCTACCTTAGAAGCTTTGATTAATGTAATAGCTATATAAGCTATACAGTAGTAGTACAACGTTACTTGCTAGTTACTTTGAGGTGATAACGACTTGTTATAGTTCAGTGATGCAGTGCGGTTACGTATTTTTTATTATGCGATTGGAAGGTTTATTAGGCGATTGGAAGGCGAGCGTACAGTTCACTTACGTTAAGCGATTTCTGTCACCCATAAATACCTCCAAGATCAGTAGATCTAGAAGACGCGTTGCCAACCTTAACACCTTAGAGATATTATATAATTTTTGACGTTGTGACGTTTTTGCTGCCGTATTTCCGGAAATCGAAGCCATGACTAAAAGCAGAAGTATGTAAGAACGTGTTGTATGTGTGTTGAACGCAGATATAGATTAAAGTGTACCTATTTTTTTTCTATTTTTCTAACCTAATTAAATAAATGTGTAAAATTGACTCAGAAGTGTGTCCTCGTGGTTTTTAAAATCATCAACGTTTAGGCATTTTTGTTATAGTATTAATAATTCCGTTATGTTTAGTTTACATATTCATAACATAGATAAAGTTCAAATTGGCTAAACTGTTAGGAGTTGAATTATTTTCATATAGAATATCACGCAAGGTGGATAAATTGAACAAAAAGGAATGTGGAAAACTAGAAATACGTGCCGACAATGTCTGGTTTCGATATTTTTTTACCTCATATAAAAATTCGAGGTGAATATAAAAGTTGAATAAAGTTAAAAAACTGCAAAACTGAATTTGGAGTGGTGCTCTTGTTGGCGTAAGACCCTTTTATGTAAATCTTGAAGGATGTGACCGGATTGACAATGAGACAGTTGGATTATCTTGATGAATTTAGCTTCTTTTCAGGCAAGTT
>JAOSYY010000012.1:13455923-13468168 GCA_025727935.1 Hebomoia glaucippe | reverse complement strand
GTTGTATGTATTTTTATATGCTGTATCTTAAAAAAATGAAAAAAAAAATTTTCGTCCAAAAATTAAAAAAAAAAAATGTAAGGGTGAACAACCCTTATCACTTAGGGAGATGAAAAATAGATACTGTCCGATTCTCAGGCCTACTGAATAACTATATAAATTTTCATAAGGTTCAGTCGAGCCGTTTCGGAGGAGTGCAAGTTCGAACACCGTGACACGAGAATTTTATATATTAGATTGTTACGGAGGTTTCCTTTGTTTCCCATCAATCAGAACTACCAGCACACCTCTTTAGAAATAAATGAATAGAAGAAATTGAATAGTTTTAAGAGCTTGACGCAATACAAGCGTCAAATATTGTGTTCTGGTTGTTTCTAGATCCGTGCTTTGAATGGGCAGGTTTTGTTAGAGCTGACAGACACGGACTTAGAGGTCGGCTTGGGCATCACACAGCCGATGCACAGGAAGAAACTGCGACTCGCTATCGAGGAGCGGAGGCGCCCTGACCTGGTACGGAACCCCAGCATTGGACAATTGACGCACGCCTGGGTAGCTGCCGAGTGGCTGCCGGATCTCGGATTATCACAAGTTAGTTTGTTTTATATAATAAGACAAGCTGACCCAGCAAACGTCGTTTTGCCACATAAATATATAAAGTTTGGGGTTGTATGTATTTTTATTTGTTGTATCATTGAAAAATAAAATTAAAAAATTTTGTCTATAAAATAAAAAAATTGAGGGTTGGACCACCCTTAACATTTTGGGAGATGATAAATAGATGGTGTCCGATTCTCAGACCTACTGAATATGCATATAAAATTTTACGAAAATCGGTCGAGCCCTTGCGGAGGAGTATGGGAACGAACATTGTGACACCAGAATTTTATATATTAGATATATGATAATGCGTATGTGCCATACATTTTAATATTACTATTGCTGACATCCTATATACGGCTTTGTAAATTTAATAATATTTTTTTATTCAACCTATATGTTTGATTTGTATAAATTATTTCAAATATAATTTCTGTAGTGATTTTAAAAAATACGAGAAAAGTTTAAAAAGCATAACTGTAAATATATATTCACTAAAGTCAACACAGCCTGTGTTGCAACATTTTTCTGTCATAAATTAATTAATCCTTTTCTAAGTGATTAATCCTTATTCGTGACTGACGTAATTCTTTTGATCAGTACGCAGAGTCATTCTTGGCAAATTTAGTGGACGCTCGGATGCTCGACACAATCAGCAAAAAGGAATTGGAGAAGTATTTGGGAGTGACGAGGAAATTTCATCAAGCTTCTATCGTACATGGCATACATTTGCTCAGAATCATGAAGTATGATCGCCAGGTAAGAAAAATATACGTTCTTTTTTTGTTAGCTACATTTTCAAAATGCTTATATTTCGTTTTAGTAATGTGGTAGATAACAATAAAACTGAAAACGTTACTATAATATTATAATATCACAAGTGGCCTTAAGGGTACGTGGACTAAATACTGTCTGTGTTAGCGTGTTGAATAGCGAACTATCATTTTGGTCTAATTGCGAGACAGTTTTTGAATTCCCCGGAGTCATTAGTAAAAGTGTCAATATAATACAAAAAAGAATATTTCTATCCTTAAAACAACACACTCGTAATACAACGTAAATCCATTGCTTCTAAATTGATTATTGCGTGTAATAGAGTTTCTTTTATTATTAGATAATTGTAATGAAAATTGTGGAGAATGAATTTATTTTTTGCACAACTCGATGTTGAATTTAAACATTAAATCATACAATTAAAACATTAATAATTACTTAATTTTCAATCAACCACCAACACCAAACATGTAATTTGTTTGGCCGTTATTACATTTATCAAAAGTAAAGCTATTATTTTAAAATATATTATAGAACAATAATTAAAAAGTGACTTTAAGGCTCCGTGAGCGAAGGAAATTGGTATAGTTTTTGGCGTATTACTGGATAAATTGGAAGCCAAACAGTTTGTTTTTCGATAAACGAAGAGAGATAAAGTAGGAAAACAAACAAGGGATTATGTACTGAAGCCCGTTATAAAATGTTTTTCGTAGCGACCCCCAGTAATGGAAGCGTCGTTAATCATTTCTTATTTCAGCCTCTTTTGAATTCTTCGGTGACAGTAAGCGAAATTTCACCTCGTTTACCTCGTTTTTATTATATTATCTACTATTTTTACATAATTTTTGATGAATGCGCGAACGTGATTATATTAGATGCAGTTATCATTCTGTCAGTCACCATTTTTTACCGAATAGAATATTTGAGTTTACAAATATTACAGGGAAATTCGAGTCTATCCTTCACTTTGTTCAACAAAGTTTACTAATCGCGTAGCTCTATGTTACACAAAACTATGTTTGTGTACCTGAACGCAGTTTCGCAGAGTCTGTACCCCTAGTCTCATGAAGTGATGTTAAGTGCAGATCTAGTCAAATAACAGCATTATATATTAAACAAATTTATGTATAGGCTTTAGCAGTTCGCCGTCACCAATGTGAAAATGTCGACGCAGACCCTCTTGTGTGGACCAACCAACGGTTCATACGTTGGGCTCATAACATCGATTTAGGTGAATTCGCTGACAACCTAAAAGGTAAACTATCTTAATTCTTATTTATATGCGTATATATATGCATGATTAATAAAACTAAAAGTAATTTTTTCAATTTTTCACAACAGACAGTGGAGTTCATGGGGGTTTGGTCGTACTTGAACCATCATTTACTGGAGAAACAATGGCTACTGCTCTCGGTATACCACCTTCCAAGAGCATTATACGAAGACATTTAGTAGCTGAGTTTGATGCTCTCATCATTCCCGCAAGGTAAATACTGCAGCATATAGGTCTTTCCGTATTAGGAACTTCGTATAATTTGTCCTATAGAATATTAATAATTATTGTCTTCAGATGTAACGAGAAATAGGTACACATTGTTTTAATGCAAAATTTGTATGACCAATGTTAATCACTTCGTTATGCTGCTTTCAATTAAATTGTGCCACAAGATTTGAGCTGAGCATCTGATCATTCTACAATAAATATTAAAGAATGCACTGCATGACAATAAGATAATATCACAATCACAGTCCCGTAGGAGTGTAACCTGTAGTTGATTATAATGTAAGGTGCAATCCTGCAGGTATACGATATTTTGCCAGGTGGAAGAACTGCAAGTGGAGGCTGCCCGAGCATCCATGTTGTCCACAAAACAAAGATAAACTTAAAAAAATAAAAAAACTATCCTTTAAAAAATAAAATAATGTCGCTTCAAGTCCGGTCCCAGTTCGTGTACCTAAAGTTACATATAAAGTTCCCTCGTGTTATACTCGTATGTTAGTAAAGTGCTATTTTTCCACAAAAGAATTTTCTTTTGCAAGAAATGTATTTTATAGAATTCTTCCGTCAAACTTGCTCGTTCGTGGAGATTTTTTGATCGAAAACTTTACGAGCGGTGAAGACTGATAAGTTATTGTAGGTATCGTGGTCTGTAAGTAAAAGTGTTTCGAAAAGTTAGGCTGACCTCACACTCCCGCGTAATATCTGTTCCACTCTGTCAATGCTAGACTTTAGTGTCCTCTCAATAAATCTGACCTTCGGAAATTTCAACCGACCCGTAGATTTTATAGATTTTTGAGACATCTTAATGTAATTCAGATTCGCATCAATTTGGTAATTTTAGTGAATGTAACAGATTATTCAAATTAGATGAAATTAACGTAGCATTTAATGCTTCGTGCTAATATTATTATAGGAGGTACTTAACGCCTCATTATTGTATTTATTCTACACATTCCTTTGTCATACGAATTTAAAGGAATAAACGATTTTAAATTATTTCATCGAATAAATTTTGATTATTAAGTCGGAACCATTCACAATAGCTTTAGGATTAATACAATAAATAGCGTTATCAATGTTGTAAGATATCTATGTTTTTGACTTGTATTGTATACATTCGTAATGTTAAATTTAAAATAATGTATGTATGTATATTAGATCAATTACCTACTGTAACAGTATCGTTCGGCATATAAATGTGAATAAAAATTTAAAAAAGATAAAACTATGAGATTATCAAGTCATTTTCTTATCCGTCATCCCAATCTTGGCGATCATCAAGACAGAACGGTAAATCATTTTATCGATAAATCATGAATGCCTCTCTGTCATCATCATTAGATCGCACCTTTTCGGGCTTAGTCCACTCTGTCGTTAACTACTTTATTTCATACAACATTGTCAGTTACTTTGTTTCTCATTCGTGAATAATTTTGTTTCTTAAATCACTGATATTATGCTTCTTTCTTTTAAATTTTTCTTGTAAGTACTTTCGAACATTTACCAAAGAAAAATGTTGTTTCATTCCTGTTAAATGAATCCAGTCGCACATACTAAACGATTCCGTATCTTCTCACTTTATCTGGGAAGAATTTTGTCACAAATAGCTAAAGTGAAAATGAGAGAGTTGAAAGGATGGTGGAACTGAAACTTGCACCTTTAAAAAGTTCGAATGTCGGCAAAGAGCTTTATCTAAGTTTGCAAGTTTTTCGGCGCCTTATAAAGAAGGTTTTCTGCGTGGTGACGTAACCTCTGTTACTATTTAGAAAATTCCAATTTTAAAAACGATATCCGTAAAGTACAATATTATTCTTTGGTAACCATAAAATATATCTCGTATGTTTTGTGCTAGGTCATTTTATCACTATTTTGTACACATTAGCATGATTTGTATTTTTCCCGTGCATCATGCTTTTGGTGTGAGCTGGATTTATTTGATGTTACATTATATTCGATTCATTTCAAAATTTTTAAGTTTCCACTTTTCTAAATAAAAAATACGGTGTGAATACTAAAAAATGCAAATATTTTGCATGAAGCTTTCTGTGTTAGAGACAATAATGTGCCTAATGGCAAAAATAAAATATTATACGTTTTGCTGGCTGATGTCTAGCTTTTGTCGAACTAAAATGTAACTTCTCGTGTTGTTGATATCCGATACGTTTTCAGGAACATGTTCGGCCACCAAATAAGAATGCTAGGCAGACCGTTTTCGAGATCAGTCGCCACCGGTTTGCCTGGAATTGACTTTAACGCTGATTCAAGGCGACACAGTTTAAGGGTGAGTATTGGAGACCTTCACTGTGTAAAACTTTATTCATTATTGTAATATTTGGAAATATTGTTTTATGTATAGGTTGATAATATTATTTATTTTAATAAATTTAGTTATTTTCCATTCATTCACGTTACATGGTACTGCATTTAATGTTTATGATGTAAAGTTTTCTTTAGTAGCCAAGACCCAGTAGACTACAACTACGAAAGTTTAAATATTCTTAGATATAATAGTTTAAAACAATTTAGGTACGAAAGATATTGTAACTTGTCCGTGACTTTATGTTGAGGTTGCCGAATAGGGAGTGTAACTCAGTGCCAGGCTTTGTTAGTTATAAGCTCTAGGCAGCCCTGAACTATAATTTTAATTAAACTTCTTCCTGCTACTTTATATATGTAATAAATTATTATTATCTTTACATTTGAAATCTCACGAGTTAAGACAAATAAATTTGTTTATGAACTAACAGAAATAGGGTTTGTATATATTTTTTTCTTATTTAGGGTTCAATCAGCCGAGCTTTAGGAGCATTGAAATCGAAACACGAAAGAACATCCCCGTCCAGTTCTAGTGAAAGCTCCAGCGCTTTGAGTCTTGGCCAGACGTACCATATGTGCTACTCTCCACCGATCGGTGGTAGAACCCTCTCCCAGCTGAGCATGACGTACGCACCGCCGGCAACACTACAGGAGTACGAACCAATATACACTCCACTCAGTCTGTACTCGCAATCCAGTGTCTCTACTAGAGACAGTTTGCAGAGACTCAACGAGATAAAAGAAGGGATAACACACAGGTAAGTCTGAACAAAAACCTAACGAAACGTAGGTATTCGTATAAAGTTTATTATAAGACAAAGATCATTTACAACTTCACTTAATTAAGATTCAAATGAAAAATTGTTGTTTATTTTTCCGTCTTCATTTCGTACCTTCAAGATGTATTGTTGCATATATTAAATGTGATGTGAGGAACTCCTAATAAATTATGTTTCCCGATCACGTACCACCGTTAATAGATGGGAAAGTCGTGAAGTGCTGTGCTCGTTTCGATTTCAGTCTATTAATTTGCGAATACTCGAAATAAAAATAAATAAGGCTGACAGCAGAACGTCCCTAAATATAATAAATGATGTAATATGGCTAAGGCCTTAAGATTAGTAAGGTCTTCTAGATCTTACTAATCTTGGAGATGTCCATCAGCGATAGGAAAAGCTTAGTATAAGTGAAATGTTCTCATTTGCCTTACTGTCGTAAACAAAATACTTTATCTTGGTTTAATTAATGTAGTTTGTGATTTATTTACTAAAATATATTTTTAGATACGGGCAGAAAGCAGACCATGCGCACAGAGTAAGCTCGCCCCTGCCAGCTAAATCCTTCGACGAGTCCGTAGTCAAACAAAGGAGGCATAGACGCGTCAAAAGTATCGGCGATATAAACGCTTGCAGTAAAGCTTCCGTTTAACAGTTCCATTATAAAGTTCCATTAATGTAAGGCCTCAATCTAACATGGACGGATTGGAAACTTCTTCCCAAGCGCAACTTTGGCGTTTCATATATTGGAACTTTTACGAGAGCTCTATCGAACGTTCCGCCAATTTTCGACTCGACGATAATCTTTAGAAAAATACCACAAATTTCTTGTTATGGAGACGCTTTCTGTCGGATCCAATAGTCATTGTTAGATGGAGGCTTGGAAAATCAAAATTACCTACATATTACTCAGCATATCCTATTTTAAAAGTATTTTGAATTTTATAGACTGACTGTATATCAATAATTGTCTTATGAGGCTCAGCATTTATTTACGCAATACTTAATATTTTGTACTAAATAATTTACCACATTTATAACTACAATACGCTGTATTTATTGCTGTTCACTGTGATAACAAATACTCTCACAAATTCAAGCAATTGATTTTATTCATATAATTATTACCTAATATAAATTAGTCAATTTCTGTATATTAAGTATTTTTATCGAGTTTTAAACGAGCTTTACAACTTTTCGATAAACTTGTGTTTTTTTTTGTTATGAAAATAATTTATTTTAATTCGAGACCTGTATTTTATGTTGTTATTACGTGTGATATGAGTTACCAATTATTATTTTATAACTACTGAAAAAAATAATTTTTAAATCGTAATCTGCGTTTTATTTTAACCCTACCCTTTTAAGTGACATTTTTAAAACTAGGTTTAATACAAGGTTAGACAAGAAAAAATATACTGATAAACACTGTATTGTTTTCAATCGTATATTGTTATGTTTACAATGATTTCTATAGAGAATCATTATGAGACATATCCATAATTTATCCTTTGGCAAATGCGTACTGAACCGTTGTAGCCGACACATTTTTACTCTCATCTCTCGCTATTATAGCGATATTAAATACATCCCGCTCCGAAGTCATTATGAAATGAGGCCAAGCTATGTTTTCGATTATTACAGCACTATCTCTTCGTATACTAACTTCCTCGTCTTCATCAAATTTACAATTTTAAATTTTTACTATTAATCCGGTCAAATTAGGCCAAAAAAACGAGTGAAGATACGTGAATTTATATCAAGGTGCAAATTACTCAAATTTTTCAAAACATAATTCAAAATCTCCATCGTTCTAGTAATTGTAAAAAATGTACTCGATTATATACGTGGCGTTAATATGGAGTCTAGAATTCTAACTAATATTATAAATTCAAAGTTTGTGAGTATGTATGTTTGTTACTGTTTCATGCAAAACTTCCTGATCGGCTTTTTTGAAACTTTATAGAATATCAGAAGAACACATAGATCACAATTTATGAAGATATGACTCGCAAAGATATCTAGATATTAATAATTTGTTGAATTGATATTAAAAAAAGCAGAGTAGCATCAGTGTGTAACATTCAACATTTTGGCCAGAAACAAAACAAATCTATGATACTAGCTTCTGACAGCGACTTGACTTGCGTTCATTTCGATTTTTACAACATGGGTTACATTATTGAAATTTTAATAAGGATTCCTATTTTTTAATAATAATTAATTATAATTTAATATAGCCTATGTTCCCGGGAGATAGTGTAGCTTCTCAACTATTCAATGCAAACAAACAAAAAAACAATAAAATCTTTCCTCATTATAATATTAGTGTAGATATAACAGTAATGTATAAAAAATATTATTAAAAGTTTGTATATCGATTTAGGTAAGTATCCTTATTAACTTTAAATAGCAGTTTGCTATATCATTACTCATTTAGGCTCCGTTCACTTAAAATAATAAAAAGAATTTGAATTCGACAAACGTTGGACTGTCCATGAAATTCTTGAGAAAATCCTATTTATTGGTGAGATTTACTAGTATCTATATCTCGTTATAGATTTCTATTGCTGTTAGTGAAAACGGGGCGTACTAATTATTTAGTAAAATAACGAATCAGCCATTTTAAACATATGTTTGTAATTAAAATATTATATGTAAAGGTACAATATTGAAAAAACGATAACTTGCTATCGTTATCAATATAACGATAGCAAGTTTTCTTATTTGTTCTCTCTTTATTTGACAATTCAAATAAAGAGAGAACAAATGTATTCGATTACAATGTTTTTTTCTAAAAACACATTCCAAACTAGCACAATAAACAACAAATTTCTATTATAAAAACAAAAAGTTAAAAAAATTCACTCGAGTCCCAGTTCTATATTGAGCTGCCGTAGTTTTAAATCTTGTTGCATAACAATGAACTGCCTCAAACCCAGCGCCCGATTTAGCATAAATTACTGCAATAATTGGCTGGTACTGAGTGGAGGCTAAGTTTGCAGTTGCAGTTGTAAGGTGTCATTAATGTCTGAGTTGTGCTGACTGGTTGGTTCTCCGTGAGTTGGATCACTTAGTTAGTGCACTATTCTTTGAACGCGAAACGACTGCGAACGAGAATGCTACTTTTATGCTTGCGGAGGCTTTTTGTTTCCGTCGTACACGTCCTTTAAGCATTACCGATTATTCTGTGAATAAATAATTTTATACATAACGTTAACTAAGTTTTTGCGATTTTTGTCAGCATATGTAACTTGAAAGGTATTTCCTTCTACTCCTTTGTCATGTTAGCTCTTAAGATGCCAACCTAGTATTTCATACGAATTATACACTATTTATTATTTTTTTATTATATGGAACTTTTTATACGTTATATTGCTTATTAATTTCAAATAAACCTAAATCGTGTTATAGTCTCAATTAAAATAGAACAGATAAATCAATTTATGTTAATTATTTGAAATATCTACAATTCTGAATTAAGATAAAAGTTAATAGCTTACAAATGATTGTGCTCTTAAGAAACAAAGTAGGAGTTTAGTACAAAATTTTGAAGGCAGCATTGTCGAAACAAATTTACGTAAAACATTACTAAATAAACAATGGCAGGGCAGGTTTTAATCACTTAAAACTTTAGAGTACTCTGTATTACTCAAATAAGAAAGCAGTAGGTAACGTCTGAAAAAATTTGTTTGCCTCAAAACTTTGAAGAACTTACAAAACTTTAAACATCTACTTCACGAAAGCACAGACTTTATTTCTATTAGTAAAAAAGGTCTTTTTACATTAACAAAAGGTAGGTAATGTATGTAGGTGAAGCAAGATATCAAAAACAGCTAGACTAACACGATGGAGCGATATAACTCTTATAAAACGTTTTTAAAATATGATTTGAAAACGTGAATGATTCTTATAATTTATTATTTAAAATTGCCAAAAATCCCATACCGTATAGACACCTAACCTGAGTTAAATCGTTAATATTTACATAAATTATGTCTGATATAACAAATATTATGATAGTATTATTTTCAATTCTGTCAATAATGAAAATTTGTGTAAATATATTCTTGTTTATTAACTATATTGCAATATAAATCAACTCTTTGATCGTAGAAATAATTAATCCACGGTATTACAATTTACAATCACTGCATATTTTCATTTGGGAAGGTTTTCATCTGATATAGGCAGGGTTGCCTCATTGTCGATATCCTCAATTCAGATATCGATTTCACTCGGTTTGAAATAAAACATTTAACTACTTAAATATGTTTTTTCCACTTAATATTCTTCAAACTTTGTTACATGGATACACTGAAAATATCCCAGGATAATACGTCCGTGACAGAGCGAAATTATAGATTTCTTTTGTAGGCTGAAAGTTTTTAAAAAGTATGTTTTTGACACAGACATAAAAAAGTGTATTAGATCAGTTATATCGATCCTAAACAAATGGGCTGATTTTGATGCGGATTCCATCGGAGATCCACTTCTATCACGTCAAAAAAATTTTTGAGAAGAATGAAAAAGATAATGAAGCCGTTCAGGCATTTATTAATGATATTACGTATAGAAATCTTCCATAAACATACATAAATCACAAAACTATCAAAATTCGTTGCTTTTTTAGCATTGCATTTTAAAGTGCTCTTAAAAGGTCCACGTCTCATCTTGACCAAATTTAGTCATCAAAATCAATGTATCAAACATTGGGTAAACGTTCGTGCTCAACATTCCAGCTTACAATGACAAAAGCTCAGTATACCCTCGTTACAAGTATTAACGTTTAAGCCGAAAGTCAAGTTGGAGCTGGTACATTTGCATGGCAATTAGAACGGTAGCTGAGGTCACATTACCATTTCAATCGGGATGAGCGAGCACTCAGCCTCGCCGCCTGAGTGAACAACACCACTCCTGATATTCTTATAGGTTAATTCTTAGCTCCTGGAATACATCAGAGCTTTAGCTGTTATTTGCAATGTTTACGAATGTTTTAAGATTTTCAACCTGAACTTTATATTATATAGTGATATATTGTGCTATATAATACAAATGTAACTAGATTAATTACTTATCAGTGAGGCCAGTAAAAGTGGGCTTATTAAATTAGTCTAAAGAAGTGTGTTATGTAGACAAATACTGTATTGATCGTGTTTTAAATTTTTATGTAGTTGGTAAAATTATGTGACTACAGAGAAAATGTTTCTTTGAAATACCTAAAATTCATTATTTAGTAATAGATATTTTATGATCATTTCTAGAGGTATTTATAAAACAATATTAACCTTCTATAAGAAACATGAAACATGGTTATACAAAACTCTGACAGTGTAACCTTTTCGTAATACCTACAGATATCCCTAAGTAAATAATAAATTGAGACGCTGATATAAACAATGCTTACAATTCCTTTTAGTCTTTGTTTTCTGTGTTTCTACTTTCAATATACAAATATTTAACGTTTATAGATAATAACCATTGTTCCAACAAGCTTTTTGTCTTAAAATTATATTAATTAAACATTGATTACTCTGAATATTAGAACAAAAACTATCTTATAACTACACTAGCTGACACGGCATATAAATTAGTAGAAGTTGGTGTTGGAATGGTGAATTTTAAAGATTATATGTACTTTTAATGATACATCATAACAAATAAAAATAAGAATTTTTAAGTGGAGATCCACCCTTATCACTTAAGTAAATAACCAACCGAATATAAAAACAATTTTATAAAAATCGGTTTAGTCATTTTGGAGGCGTATTGTGACGGAGGAACTTTATATACTGATACAGATTTTAACGTTGGCATAATTTGTGGGTTAAACGTGAAATCGATGCTGTTTTGGTATAAGCACAGTAATTTGAAAGGAAGTATTGACAGCGACGGCATAGCCAATATTTGCGGATAGAGGATTCTATTGGAACCGAAATGTAACGATTTTATGTGAATCACTGCAATGGCAGCGCACGAGGCCAGAGTTAATCCGATTTCGTGTGTTCCGAGAAGATCTGATTGATTTCGAAACAAATTTGCAATTTGTCGCTATTGTTTAGTCATTTCATGAATGAATTACTTACAGAACACGTACACACAACATTCACGTGTTCATAATACTATCATTCCCTTATATTATATACATTTACTATCTAACTTACATTTTCATATAATTCATTTGTTAAGATATTCTATCTTCTGAACGTTCGAACAATTTAAAAAAAGCATATATATTTTTAATGTTTTCCATTTGATGGTCATAAATATGTTTTACCAGC
>JAOSYY010000012.1:13429227-13440108 GCA_025727935.1 Hebomoia glaucippe | reverse complement strand
CTGTGTATAAGTTCGATGAAAAACTTCGCTTAACATAAATTGGATGAGCAATGTTTACCCCCAAACGTCTACGGTTATTTATCAATCGAATACGTGATATTCAACGCTTTCATATATTCAACCTAATCAATAGTTTATAGAAGTTTTCTCGCTCTATAAATCGAATCCCTGAGTTGTAAAAACCAGATCGTGATGATTTTTTTTTTAAAATCGTAATGTACTTTGTATCTTATTGATTTACAACGAGGAGAACATAACTTTTATCTTCATAAGTAATTTAAAATTCCAAAAGAAACAATAATGAAAAATACACACCGCAGATACACCATTCAATAATAATGCAAATTAACTTCAACTCAAATAGCTATATACATATCAGCATGTAAACACGAACGTCATTAACATTACCGTCCGCCTCTGGCTAAAATGACGTGAAGTATGCCAACTTAATGAACAGCAATTTTAAACGCATTAAATTAATAATTTGTTTCAAAGTAGGTCAAAAGCATGTTAAAATCCACTTAATTAATTCGATGTCGTTACGTAGTTCGTTTTCGTTATAGAGCGCTTGCTAGATCCTCTTAACCCTGACCTACACTGTTCGAACGCTTTCAGCCTACCAATAACTATAGTTATATGAAGAGATACTAGCCGCATACTGTGACTTCGAGCAACTCAAACAAAATAAATAAGTCCTATCCTATTTCTTAGGTGAAACAGATTTCTCAGTCTTGAAAAAATAATATTACATAATAATCAACTACTACCAATAACAACAATATGTAAAAACTTCTAAGTAAATACTTAAATGATGACTTGGCCATGTTTTATAACCCTATAAAAATATTAGAAATTCTCCTCTCTTCTAAACTCGAAGATAATATATTTCCCTACAGAGGATACGGTAATTATTACAGTTAATTAAAATAGCACAGTTCCTAAGACTTCAGAAATTCAGAACTAGATATCCAATTAAAATGATGGAGGTGATAACTTTATTCCAACTAAACGTAGCTACGAAATTTATAGATGAAATTAATTGGTGATTTCGGGAACTCGCTTGACATGAGGTTATTTAATAGAAGATATGTTCGGTAGGCATCCCACAGTTGCGTATTACATAACTATTTAGTCGATTATATGTAGAGGTTTGTATATGCGCAGATTTTACTAAATATCGAAAACTAAGCCGAATAAATCAAACAAACAAGTTCCATGAAATTGGTATGTACCTACGAATATAAAGATTCGCAATCTCTGTTTCAAAGGGTAATTCTTCATAACGAAGACTGTTTACTTGTGTTCGAAGTTCTTAAACAGCTTTATTCCTAACTCTTTTCTAAAGAAAAAGTTCTCTTCCAAAGCTGTGTGTTCCATTAAAACTGTATACAAATCAGATTTATTCGTAATATTAGCCGTGGAATCCCGTGCAAAATCGAGACACTTTACTAGAACAACCTATAAAGCCCTAGAGATGCCCGTTTCGATCACTTTGTATCACTGAAGAGGGAGCTAACAAGATATCCAAGCATTACAATCCTAAGTATATTGTACACTTACGGACATAAAATTTAAATGCAGGCAGCTGAATCTGACGGAAAAAGTTAAACGAAAATAAAAGTGAATAACAAATTGAGAGCTCACCGATAAAATAAAAGGCAGACTTGTTTAGTTTTGGAGAGCAAATACGATGCCTTCAGAGCAATGAATCGCGGAAACGAATGGGGAGCGGTTTTCCTATCGTATATCGGTCGATATTAATTTCGTCGAAAGCCACAGCAGATGTCGGTCGTTCATCAACTATTCACATACTCGAAAATGATTTTGAGGTTAACATATATTATTTATATTTCATGAAAACTGACTTGATCTCTCAATTTGAATAGCTATAATGAAATAAATATTGGCAAATATAAATTTTTTAGCTTTCCTATTAACGTATGTTTTAGAGAAACAGGTATATTTGGCTTAGTGCTGAGAGTTATTTAATACATTTTGCCAAAACGGTACTAACTTGTAATCTCGGGGAATACAAGTTTAAATAATTACGTCTGTAAAGAAATATTATCATTAAAACAGACACAGAAAGACAGCAGAAATATGTCATATTTTACGCGGAAGCAAGTGACTTTACTTTTTAGGTAAGAAGACCACAATCTTACAAATAAAAAGGGGCAATATATAGATAATAATGAATAAGCAAAGATAAAATATACAATGTAAACCAACATTAGTTTCGTATGTGCCGGAAAACTAATTATGCGCGAGTGAGGGTTTGAAAATAATTCAAACGCTTGACGAAGGATTGCCTATTTAATAATTCATAAGGCTTAGGCACGTGACGTCACAGCTGCGATTGAGAGAAGTCGAGAATATAGAAACAGCGACTACAGGGAACACGACAGATAGCTCTTTGATTTCATTTATTTTGCTCCAGTGGACTTGTCGCTACGTTGTATCAAAGAATTTTCGAAATTATTCGCCTCTGTGGATGATGAACACGATTTCTTTGTAACTCCTAAATATTTTTATCTACCACCGACTACGTTATGTCAACAAATAATTATTTAATCATATTTCATTCTAAGTTGCATTTATTTTTATTATTAAATATCTTAAATTATCATTATTAAGCTCATCTAAGTTATGAGTTATATGAAAATGAAAATAAGCAACAGTACTTCGTTGCGCAGCAAATTTATTCTAGTGGAAATTATCTTTAGCAAGGTCATAACAGAATCAAATTACATTATATATTTCTAAAAAAATACGATATGATCATGGAAATATTAATTTAATTACGTTGTTATACAATGTTGTATTTCTATTATATAAGTACTATATATTATATATAGTCCTTTAAGATACTTATTTTGTTGTTTTGATATTAAAAACGGACATATCAATGTTCATTTATAAGTAAAGAAAAATAAAAACAAGTAGAATTGTTTTAACAATTAATTTTAAATTCAACGGGTGGGTATGATAAAGCAGGCACTAAAACAGATAATAAAGCTTTATTGCTTGAGAGAACAGCGATCGATGAAAATGAAAGGTAGGCTGTCCTGTTTCCTGGCCGTAACGTTAAAAGTATTACTCTTTTTAAATCGTTATTAAATTATATTCCATTAATAAATTTTTAATAATGTTTCATCAACAGGTACACGTTACATGTACTTAGATTCTCAATAAAAATAATGATCGGATTAATGTTTATGTTATACTGGTATTAGTTAAGGAGTACATTTTAAGGCGTGAGTTAACATTTAAACTTACTAAGTAGTAACATTCTTGCATGTTCAATATGCGTAGACATATTCCTTCGAGACTTCATTCGCACATGTAGCGGTGATAAAATCAGCATAAATTCAGCCGTGCAACCGTTCACCGTTCGCGTACAGTCTGCAAATAAAAATATTAACTACAAAAGTCTAATAAGCATACAAAAACTAATATGATACTTTATAATTTGTCTGTCCGGGTGACGTTCTATTGTTCATAGATGGAAAGATCATGAAGTGCCGTAATGCAAGTTTAGGCATCAGTCAGTTAATTTCTAACAGCTAGAAATAATTATAAATTGGTCGACAGCAGTTTATTTCAGTAATAGATGATGCTAGTTGTGTAAGTTTTCACCTACCATTAAATGAATCTCAGCTCGTCTGTCGTTTAGATGTATATTTATATTTTTAATAATAATAAAAAGTTCTACACAATTCATTTTACCTACTGTTATTCTGTGTTGTACAAAAGCATACTCAAAATTGTTACTGCTTTCCTGGCCTACTCCAATTTGACCTGTTACCACCTCGAATATCAGTTTTATTACTCTACTTACACTTATTTCCCATATATCAGAACTATTAAAGACCCTCGTTTCTCGATCTTTGTCACATATATTCTTTTATATCAGCAACGGAAATATGATAATTTATGTGTTAACGGTACACGGGCTCTTCCAAACCACGTGCAAATAATGGGTTCACTGTTTAAGTCTTAGTATTTATATCTTCTTCAACCAAAATTAAATTTAAATGTCCCACAGGAAGAGAAAACATAATATTATTATATGATTTTTAAATAAATATATTTTACTCCAACGAATATTTAGTCAGACTTTCAGTTACCCATATTATGAAAAATTAATATTTGAATACGCTATTAAATAATAAATAAATTAAACACCTCGAATTTTTTTAAACAGTTTAATTAACTTTTCTTCATTCTTGTTAAAATTGAACTAGATCCTACATAAAGCATTTTTTTTAAATCACTTCATGACAATTGAAATTAAAAAATTTTAAGTTATTTTTCGCTGCTTTAATAAAACATGTTATTAATGGTTTTCTCAAGGTCATTTCATATAATACTGACTTAATTTTTTAGTTGCTGCTGTATTTTTATTTTCTATAGATATGTTGAAAGCTTTTAACCTGTATTGTCAGTAAAGAATCGAGAATGAGATATTAATTAAAAATTTAAAGTAATTAATGATTGCTTATTAGTTATTGGTTAACAAACATTTATTTCTAAATTCACGGTGTAGTTTAGCAGACTTCAATAAGTTTAACCATTTTTAAAGTAATCGGCGTTGTTAACAGTATAAATTTTTATTTTTGTCATTATCAAAAACTAAATAAAGGCAAATATGTATGCTTACAATATTAAATAATAATTAAAATAACAGGTTTTAACGCCATCTGTGATAATATTTGGCAACAAAGTTCTAAATCCTGTCTTCATAGTGGTTGAAAAGCTGAATCAAAGAGGTTTTAACATCAAAACTTACAAAGTACCAAGATTTTCGAATAGGTGGCAACGTAAAATTGCAATATAAATATTTATTTTTATTTTGTTCTGATTTTTAACAAAAAAGAAAGTCTTTTTCCTAAGCCAAAACTTCTGAAAACATTGCGTAATTAAAATATATAATTAGAATATATATTAAAATTTATTTATTCATACCTATTTATTATAAAAGAACCTCATTTTATTGGAATCCATTTAAAATACAAGTTTTTTACTCAGTATTGCCCGTGCTTTGTAAAGTCACTTAAAAGTAAATTATTCAAGACAATAATATAGGTGTTACAAATGTTCAATCAAAGAACTCATCAAAGTTCTTAGATTTTTTGTTCTCTTATACTAAGTGGTACTCACGTAAATCCGACATGCAGTAATTGGATCACGAAGGGAATACGATTTACAAATCAAAGGCCTCGGTGCAATATGCTTATGAGTGAAGATAATTGAGCTGTCATCCAAGATTAATACTATTGCTTTATGATGTCGTACGATAAGCACGTCTGTCCGTCTGTCTGGACGTGTCAAATTAACTCCTTGCAACCCGAGCGCAGTACGCATTTCTCGTTAATAACATCGGTATCAGTATTGTTCTATCGTAAAATAGTAATTTCGTTATACGTAATAATACTCTGTTGCCTGTCTTTGATTGTCTTCTTCCATCTTCTGTTATTGTAGTTTCTCTTGTTTATGTATAATCATTTTCATATCTTCCTACTTATCTAATATATATATAAAGTTCTCGTGTCACGGTGTATGTAATTGAACGCCTCCGAAAGGGTTCGACCAATTTTCGTAAAATTTTATATGTCCGAGAATCGGACATCTATCTATTTTTCATCCCCCTAAATGTTAACGCCACCGTTACACTGTTAAATGTAGGACTAGACCACTCTACTCACTTCACTCACTTTTTATTTTTGATTTTTAGACAAAATTGTTTGTTTTATTTTTTTATGACACAGCATATACATACATACAACCCCAAATTTTCGCTCCTCTATTTTCTACCCCTACTTTTTTATCGCGATATTTTTATGTGGCAAAACGGCGTTTATTGGATCAGCTTGTAGCTGTATAAAATAATATTTTGTCGGTGTTGACATTAGCATTAGATCTAATTCTGGAATAGAATATGTCCTAGTTGTTAATCTGCCTATAAACTGTCTCTAAGTCAAATTTCTTCTAAACTTATTCACCCTGTTTTTCGTGATATTGTATCAAACATTCAAATATACGTCTACGTTTATTACATATTTTGTAGAATTTCTGAGTAATCGACTCTTAAAACCCCATTAACATTACTTTTTAAGTATGTACCCACAATGCAATAAGACAAAACTTTTTTAATAATTAGAATAGATATAAGTTGAACTTCGATATGTATGCCGTACAGTAAACGTGTACAACAAGGCACAATAAAATCTCTTTTTTGTATTAAGTAAAGTAATGAATATATTCATGAAATATTTGTAACGACCGCAGACAGCCACAAAAACTCTGTTCATGTAAAGTTGTCAATTAGTGCTAATAATAAAGAATCCTTTGTGTTGTGTTACAAATATGCATTAACGTGTGTAAAATGATTATTTTAAAGCATTATAATTATCAAAGAATAGTGATTTACTGCACCTACTAAGAGCATCGACAAGTTTATCAGTCAATTTTGAATAGAATTACTAAAATTTCTCGGTTAATATACAAAATATTTATTACATTAACATGCTTTTAAAATGATTCAAATAGATAATTTTGACCTTTTGAGGTGAAATTTGAAATTTTGTTTACTTATATCAGTATTATTAATTATTTAATTACGTATTTGAAATAAAACATAAGTAACAATTGAAAAATAAACTATAACAAAAAGAGTTATACTTAAAAACGAATAAATACTTATCACAATTTGTAAGGACGTAATATTCCCGATAGCCGCCTTATATTTAGCTTCATTAGTTACGCACTCCACATTTCGCATTCATCATGTCGCGTCAACAATGAGGATTTATGACGTGCAATTACACCGCGGTGTACAAGCAAAAACATCTGATTGACAACCCTGGAGCGCAACCAAAATTAATTGTACAACCAATAACAACGCAATCCATTAATTGGAGTACTTACTGTGTTTTTGCGTCTGTTGTTGTGCCTAATTAATTTACTATGCTTCAGAACAAGATTTTATGTCTCTATTTACGGCTATCGGAATGTTAATATAAGTTGGAAATATAATAAAGCTTGTGAAAATAAAACAAAAAACTCCGCATTGTACTCGTACAGTGTGAAATTTATGGATGCGTTTACACTGATATTAGTAATGAATTGCTTCTTCTTGTAAATTTTAAAGTAACTCGGATTATTCTTAGGTTATTTTGACTGGGCCGTTGATCTACCGAAAACAACTTTCAGCTATCCGGTGGTCGAAGATTTATTTCCTGCCTGGTCTAACGTGCTAACATTAAAGTTTCATAAGCATTCTATTCGTACATCTGGCTAAGTATCTAATAATTAATTATATGTATGTTAAATTGCATCCGAGTCATGTCCGGATTTTATAAACGGATAAATCGTGATGTGCTGTAATGCCTGTTTTAAAGTTAAAATTAAATTAAATTGTTTTAAAGTGGACGATGGCTAAGTGATTTTCTATTTAACATCTAATGATCCTTATTTCGTTTTGCCATGAATGTAAAAAATAGGTGACAACTATCTATAAGAAATCTATAATTGTTTATATCGTAAAAAATTATAAAACTTAATATTTTCTGAATCATCTTTCTGTCACATATTTAACTAAATCGTATTCAAAAGCGACGATATGAACCCTAAGTTATGGCTACATACTTTACGACTTACAGCAACATATTACTGTATGCAGAGATGACGCAAAATATGGCCATATAACCTTAATAATGTGATACCTAGGGCGATATCCCGTGGTCACCTCCCGGCATTGTCCTATATTTTACCAATCTGTACACGTTGAACCTCTACAGCATTTTAATATTAACTAGAAATAATATAAAAATAAACCTTATACTAGCCAAATACACAAAAAATAGCGTAATAAGAATATAAACGATTGCCTACTTAATATACCAAAAAAGCTTTTCTTTTTATGATTAAACAAGATTTAATGATTGTACTACATTTATCGCCACATAAATTCTCTATCTTATATTTCTTTCACAAATGCGGGAGTTGTTGCCGGTCGGCATGTAAAATGCGTTTAAAAATGGCATGTAAGAATTATGCCTTTTTTGTCAATTGTACTTTGATTCATAATTCTTTTTTATATCAAAAGTAACACTTTTGTTATAAAAATAAATATTCAGTATCTATGCTTATTATAGTATGAATAAAGTTTAAATGTCAGTAGGTAAATTTTTTCCGCGCGAAATAAAACAAAGCCTTGGTAAAGATTAATCTCCAC
Organism: Hebomoia glaucippe; assembly: GCA_025727935.1. NCBI lineage: Eukaryota > Metazoa > Arthropoda > Insecta > Lepidoptera > Pieridae > Hebomoia > Hebomoia glaucippe. Next base: position 13,431,872 of record JAOSYY010000012.1, on the reverse strand, counting down.
AATATCTTGATCAATATAATAGATTATGCCTTTTTTCACTGTATATGGAATGCTAATAAATCTTATAGCATATTTAGAACTATACATTAATAGGGCGAAGGAACAAACTACGCAGCTTATCGACTTCGTAATGACATCTCATGCTACCACAAATTGCGATATTAATATTAAAGAAGACCTTTAAATAGTTGAACAATTGTTTTATAATTTGTTCAACATTTTTATCCTTTCATTTGGAATTTATAAAAGAGTTTAGTGGTTTTTATTGCATACGACGTTAAAACATTCAGATTTCCTTTCCACATTCGTTTTATTTAGAAGATTTCGTACCTAAAGCCGACACTCGGATAAAATCTAATCTATATAGTACTTCAGATCGAGAAGTTAATTAAATGTAGTTGGAATCATTATACTTCATTACTGAACGATCACAATCTACTTAAGGAAATATTTAAGATACATTTATTTAGTACTGGGTTTAGTAAATTTAGAAATGATCTGTTTATTTCATTTAGCCTTTTATAACGCTTTCTCTATATTTTTTTTAACTGTTTTTATAAATAATTTCAAGTACATTTTCAGAAACTACACTTTTATGCAGACTAAAGCCTGCATTCGCAATATCATACGAGTATATAATTTGTTTTATTAATATTTAAAAATGTCAATGAACCAAAATTTTAGATTTGTAGAGATCAATAAATCATGTCATGGCATCTAATGACATAATAGTCACTAAGTAAATAAGAGAAACATAGACAGTGCAGTGCATGAATTTTAAACAATGCTACATATCAGAATCCTTTGATATACGATTGTCTACCTTTCAAAGATCAATCATGAATGCAGAACATTTTATACGGGCCGCCTGGGTGGTACGCTTAGTAAAATATTTATTCAGTAACCTCCTTACAATGGCAACTTATACTTCAAATGCAATAGCGTAATGGGTTGCCTAAAGCGTCGCATCGCACTTGATTTAAAATACGTGTAAATATAACTTATATGAGTTTTCTATTGGTTTACTACGCGTAATATATAACTGTGTACATAAATAACAAAATACTTCATCTATGTATCATACTAACTTAACTTTATTTAAATAATTAATGTTATTGAACGGTATAAAGTTTTGGTGATAATATTAAAGATTAATTTAAAAAATATGACTGATAGTCTTCAAGATTTTATTTCTAAATTAAACCACAACTATGCTGTGACTGAAGGGCGTCACAAATAACTTATAACGTTAAACGAGCGTTAAACGCACAAAAAACACTAGGTAATTTCTAGACTAAAACCAAAATGCATATAATATTAATATACGCTTTAAGTATATGAAGTTATGGTTCATTTTGAATGATAACAAATTCAAATGCATTTGTAACTAGGAACCCGTTTATGGGAGAATTAGAATAAAAAGTTGAACTATCGGGTGGCAAGTTACGCAAGAGTTGATCTGGATAAAAAGTGTCTTCCCTTTTGAGACGTAAGGAAGTTCAACAACCGTCGAGAAGCGTTAAGGGTGTAAAAAAACCGATCTTAGTCGGTTTAGTATAATTTTATTATACTTTTAAGTAAGTACCTAAACAAAATTATTTGTACAAATAAAATCTACAAACACAAACCCTTTTATTTTAAATCGATTTTAAATTTATACTAAAATTAACTCATAAAATAAACATAAACTGTAATGTACTAATGTTACAATACAATAAAAATATATTGATAGCTTTTAAATTAAAACACATTATTAATAGCGTGCGACCATAAAATAAGTGAGCTTAATCGATCAAATAGCAATAAAATGTTGTACGGTGAAAATTACGAATATTTCTTATGAATAAGAGTATTAATTGGAGCTGAGTTATTATATATCGTGATTAAATTAATTAATAGTTACTTGATATCATTTAAATTTCTAAGTAGATAAGGTATTTTTATCAATTTTATCTATCAAAATATTTACCCCGAACATGCGCTAAGACAGATACTAGTATTTAGTTCAATGTAGAATTGTAACAGGGATATATAATATTAAATCTAATAAATCATAACTAAATCTATACATATAAATAAAATTTAAATGTCTGTTTGTCATATCATTTTTTCCGTAAATGCAACTGTATGAAGTCAAAATACTCGATATAAATATAAATAAAGCCGACACGAAAATGTCACTAAATAACAAATCAATTTTGTAATATGGCTAAGACCTGAAGATGGGCATCGTGTCTCCTAGTTCTACTTCTCTGTAGTCTTAGAGATGTCCATAGATAACAGTATGTTCGTTTGCCTTCCTGCTATATAAAAAAAAATAAACGGTACCTATAACAGACACAATTACAACAATTTTATTCGTGTCTTTTTACGGCTGCACCGATTTCGATGGGACTTTTACTGGTGGTTAGTTAATGTTATGGCACGTAAAATATGCTTCTTTAATCTCACCATCATGTTTACATATAAACAAAGCAGGTTAAACCGCAGAGCACTACTTGTAAATGTTTATATTATACTCCACTTAAATCGCTTTAAGTTCCTCATGCATGCAAGAATGGCAGTTGGTTGGTTTCACGTTTTGCCACTGACATTCGTGTTTTCGGAACACTACCCAAATAATACTTAGATAACTAATACTTAGA
>JAOSYY010000012.1:13407582-13425136 GCA_025727935.1 Hebomoia glaucippe | reverse complement strand
TATTTAATAATTTTATATCAACTTCTATCATTGGTTATTAAAGCGCAAATGTATACAACCTTTAAAAACATCCTGGCACCAATACCACTCTATCATTACAATTTACAACCTTCAATCAAAAAAAAAACTGTAATGATACACATTCACGCTTTCGTGATCACCTTTATTTAGATCCATATAAGCATTCGGGTATATAAGTATAATTATTTTTTTATATAAAAAATCTGACATGGAACTTAAATTAACACGTCCAAACAGTAATCCATCTCGGCTTCGACCCAACCTACTATTACCCCACATAAAACCCACATCACTGGTTGAAATAGAGTATAAAAATCCTGATTACTCTTTTACACCGACATCAATTACGTTCACACGTACATTAATTAACAAGTATATATACCTCGTGACAGGACATGGTCTTGAATGAGTCTTTTAGTGCAAAGGCATATAAAGTCATAGAAAGGTTTTACAGTTTTGCTTTTAACAAGTCATTATTAAAAACTTTTCCTCTTACCTATTTATCCCTTACAATATCTATAGAATGTAAATTGCCTTTAAGACCCGGAGTTTCGCACATTTATTATTGTAAATAAAAGATAACATTTGTAGCTATATAAATAGTGGTATTTTTTAAACTACATAATAATGATTAAATGAAGGCTTTGACTAAATGAATAAGAGTCTAACTGAATGTACAATAAACAAATATTTCTTAATTAAAGTAGTTATGAAATAAAAAACTCTTTATTATTCCAGAAATAATTAACAAATCGTTTACACATATTTAAATTACAGTGACTGATTACCTAGTAATGTATGTATTAACGTTTCAATACTTTTAGGAAAATATATTTTTAGGCACATAAAATTTTTTACAGAAGTACAAAAAATATATTTTCAATGGAGATTATTCCATACAAGTAGCAAAGTAGTTTTGTATATAACTTTATAACCTTAGTTTTCAGGTAAATATATAATAACTTTTAATATCGTCAAAATCTTTATAGTATAATAAGACGCTAAACGTCAACGAGTTAATTTATGATATTATTAGACAATAAAAACATTAAACCTATGTATTTTCTGAACTTACACGTAAGTTACAAAATATGTACAAATTGTATTAAAAAGTTTTACGTGGGTGGTATGCTACACGTAACTACAAAAATTGTAAATTGGCTATAAAATAAACCAGTATTAATTATATTAGTGGATATTTTAAATACTCTTTATTGCAGTCCACACATAAAAACTTGTAGGTAGGGTTACCATACGTAACACTCAAAAACTTTTTTTAATAATAACGAAATCAATAAATTTATAAACATATACATAAAATAAATACTGTTTTCTTGATATATACGTTAAAAATCAGTGTGTCAAATACTTTTTAAGGAACTCTATATATAATAACACAATTTTTAACTTTGTAAAAAATTATGTTATCACTTTCACAAGGAACTATCACGATATTATGGACTTTCTAACTTTACTTAAATCAGACAAGGTTTTGCTTATTATCTCAAGTACCATTTAAAATATTGATTTTACATTTCCGATACCCGAAACAAAAATATATAGGACACATCATCGAGTAAGTAATGATGTCACTTGGCAGATTTTTCATCGACTATCAAGTGTTTAAAAATTATATTTAATAAATAATTAAACATTTGTTAGCCCTAGCTGTAGGGTCTAACGCCGATAGAGAGTTCAATAGTCGACCTAGGACTAGGCCACAAACACAAGCAACTTGGCTCTAAGCTAACGAACAAGATGCTCGTGTTTAGATAAAGACTGCATTTCTATTCTATGTAACCTGTCACATTCGCTTTGCGTCGCTTTCTCTATTTGTTTTAAACATTAATACGGATATAATAATACAAAGGTTGCACTTTCATTTTTATTTGAGAACAACCTTTTGCTTTAATATTAATATATATAAATTACGAGACACGTTGTTTGTCGGGGACGAACTTCGAAACTACTGAACCGATTTTAACGATATTTTCTTAAAAATGAGTGCTATGCTCCAGCTTAAAAGATAGGATACTTTATTTATCAATTTACAGTTGCTATATTATTTTATTGTGAAGTAATTTGAGAGTCAAAATTATCATTTAATGTTAGTAATTTGAGAGTCAAAATTATCATTTAATGTTAGTAATTTGAGAGTCAAAATTATCATTTAGCTCCAAACGATTGTAATAGATGACAATATCTGTTGACTAAATTGAGTAGGTATTTAATAGTATGTTAAAAGAACAAACGTTTCAATAACAATAATAATGCTTACTAAATACAATTTAATATATCAAAAAACTTAGCCCCAGCAACGCTTGTACGGGTCATCTAGTTGTATTTAAAGTATTCAAAATATCAATAATACTTATTAGGTTTATAATAGAATTAGATTAATTAAAAAATACACCAATATCAAAAATTAATAGAACCTTCAAAAAAATAATCATATTACATGGAAAACTCATGTTTCATGAAAACGTATTATAATAACAATAAGCGCCAGTTGCACATGGGTAGCTAAAAACATGAGTATTTCGATATATGTATTTATTAAGATGATTCGGTTTGTAGTTTTAGGAGACTTTTTTCTAAAAACATCGATCTTTATATAAGAGATAATAATTATATTATTGATATGAGGGTTAAGGAATTAAATTATATAATCAACAATTCACGTCACGTTAACGTACCACATTTGTCTATATTCCATTATATATTACGAAATATATAATATATATAAAAATGACATTAACTATCATTTATTTGAAAAAAACATTCTAATCTCAAAAACGTTTACGATTGTCTAAATAATATAGAGAAAATATAGTATTAGTATAATATTATATTTTATAATCGTACTCTTAGCTCCAAGATCGATTCTACGATATTTTAATAGTAGACGAAGAAAACCGCAAAATAACAATTGGCGTCTTTAGCGTAACTGCTTATTTGTGGAACAGGCTCAGCCCACAGGAAGTAATTTTATCCTTGATCGAGCTCTGGTGCCATAAGCATTTAATATGCAATTTCAAATTATAGGACATTGAACTAAGTATATGCTGCATTTTCTTTTTAATTTTAACTCAAATGTTAAACCATCGATTATATTAAATCTCCACGTTATCTAAGATGTTTGAAGTTTTCAGCAATGTAATGGAATATTAAACGTCATGTCAGAATCATGTCTGGGCAACTACCATAGACTATAAAAATTAATAATTCTAATATTTTTTTAATAATTTCACAAAAAATGTAACGTTTAGAGCATGTCTAAAAAATGAAACTGGATGTACAACAATTCATCAGTGTTTTTAAAAGAGCAGCGTGTAGTACAGTTCACAATTATTACACACAGTAGCAGGCCGCATCAAATTAATGCGCGCAGATGTAATCTGGAGCTATTGAAAAAGCGTTTAAGTATTGATGTGTATATTAAATTGTCGTAAGTTATTTACGAGCGGGCAGCGACATTATCTACTTCTGTAACAACGGGTATGTATTCATCATTTAATTGTTTTTAACATGGCAAAAAAAATAAAGACTGGGTACTTATTCACAGATACAAACGAGATTCGCCTTCGATTTTATAAGAGTTGAACACTACGGTTAAACTGAACGAGGCAGTTTTTTGATGCTGTCGTAATAATAATGAATTATGATCAAGCACATGGGACAGCAAAATTGCGAGTCATCCTGTATGAAAGGGTCGTTGAAATAATTGTTGTATCAACTACTTCGTGTATATAAATTTAAACAATATTCAGTCAGGTTATTCAAGAACCCAAATTTTAAGAACGATAATAGTATCAATTGCTGTGTAATATAAAAGTTAACATTCCTCTTTAAAATATTTATTTCTAAACATTAACTTATGAAATTCTAACGTACCCTATGGATAAATTAAGTCTGAATACGACAGCCATCTCATTTGCTATAAAACGTTCTCCTGCTCGTGACCAAACGGTTGTGATTACGTAAATATTATGTACTAACTACAGCATATGTAAATTAACTAGTTCTCTGATAAACTATGCGACCCTTATATCGTCAGATCTGTAGTATTAAATTCAAATATTTTAATATTACAGTACCTTATAATAACGGTAATTGGTTGCAATTAATTCATTAGCTAGAGGATATACTGAATCGATCTGATTAGCACCGATATGCAAAGCAAGGCGTGCGTTTAATAATCCACGTAGAGCTGTGGCTGTGGTAAACCCAACAATTATAGAACCAGCCGTCTATAATCGATCTTACGCAATTAGACAAATGGCCAGGTGAACCAGTCCAGACACCTTGCCATAAAATTTCTTGTTCCGCGTGAGATTGCATCTGTTTAAACGTTTTTATGTGCTTTGTATCTTAGAAAGACAACCGAGAACTCGCAGAGAAAACTAGATTTCCATATCCCGCGTTTAGAACGATTAGCCGCAAGGAACGTATTGTTGATATGCTATCAGCTGATCCGGCGCAGTTCGCCATGGTAGCGCAACCGGTGCGCATGCGCCCAGCGCTTATGCGCGGCTCCTTATGCTGTCGTCGGTGTAGTCGCTAGTTTTAGTCCGAAATTAAAATGTGCTCAACACGTAAAATAGTAAGAGTGACAAAATTTCTGTTAGCCGGTGTAACAATATTCTGTGTTAGCTGGATCGCATGTGTTAACGAATGGCACACGAGGTCCCGGTGGAATCCACCTCCGCAACGAAGCTTTTCTACCATGAAAACAATTGTAGCTTACTCGGAGGGTAAGCAGGCTGAGTTGGACCGGCCGTCACCCGTCGCATGTAACAGACTTCCAGCCTATCCAGAGATTCCAAAAATTGTTAGCAAGTTTTGAATTCATTAACACTATAACCCAGGCTTAAAATAATATAGATATACTATAGCCAACATACCAAAAGATAATTTCAGGTAATTCTGTTGTCCAATAAATCATATTTATGGCAGTTAATATCTAAACCTAAATCTGAGATACAAAGGTAATTTTCTCCAGATTTTTTCTTCGTCTCATTATATTACCATACAATTAGTGCAAATTTTTATGTAAATTAGACCTTTTCTTGGGAGAACGGTATTCATAACACGCAAAACAATTTAGGATGTTTCCATTTTGTCATTTATTAACGTGTGCTTTAAGTAAATTCTTACATTCAACGTGCAATAAGTTTCAAGAATCCCGATTAGTACACATAAGAATATCGCCCATAGAAGTGAGTAAAACATCAAATTGCCTAGCACTTCTCACAACTGTACAAATGAAGATATTATATTTTATAACGTAAGAAATGCAGTGGTTATAATATGTAAATAGTGCATCCAAGTATTCACGTAAATAAGCGTTAGTAAGAAAATACGATGCATTGTGAATTGTACTTTGTATGCAACTTTACTTCCTGCAATCCCCTCAAGCTATATATTTATAGAGTCGCTCATGCATATTTACATATTATTACACTTATTGCTTATATTTAGAGTTCAAACCAAACGCCTCAGTGAACACCTGTAGATATAGTGAGTTTTAATTAGTTCTGTCTTCGCGTGTCTACCTCAATCAATGAAGAGAATCATTGCGTTATACTAACATCATGAAAAATCATGGAGATACGATATGTGGAAGAGAAAAAAGTAAATAATGAAACCATTATATGCGTAGACGATCCATATTTTAAGCAACAAATTATTCTTCATAAGCCTCGCCGACCACTGAGATATTTTATATGGCTATTAAATCACAACTTACCGCGTGTTCTTCCCTTATTGCAAGTAAAACTCGTTTTGCAATGATAGTGATAATCTATCCCAGAGCTGGATGCAAAACTAGAAATCAATATTCTCCGCGGCTATTTCTAATATACGCCACTGCTGCCACTGATCCGCACACAAACGCCGCAGTTTATTATAAAAAGTTCTATTACGTGAGTGAGAGCAAATTTAAAAGGTGAAATAAGTAATACTGCTTACCATTTTACTCTACGAGGACATTGTATGCCTGGAATACTTAAAAATTATTATATTCTGTGAAGTAGTACAATTTTTACACCGGACATTCCATTCTAGATTCTTCAAATTATGACTGTTGCATATTATAAAGTCTAGTTAGCCGTTCAGTTTAACTGAAGTTTCTTGCTTAGGACAACCGGAGACAGTGTGGGTGGATTGGTCTAAATCAAGTCTATATGTATTAAAAATACCTTCTTTATCTTCTTACACTAATAATAAACAGGAAAGCATTATCTATAGTACCGATAGAGATGGTCGCTACAAATAAATACATTTTAATATTATCTTCTTAATTGGGCATTATACATAATTTAAGTGATTTATGAGAACATTGCTCTTAAGAAAATTGTACGCAAGACGTACCAATCATTTTTTTGTTTTTGCTTTGATCTTTGTGGGATTTTGTTCGATTCTAATAATTATATAGAGTGATCACATTCAGATAGAATTATAGTAGGTGTGTGTTAAATGTATAAAATCAAATGTAAGTTTTTTTAATTCTGACGCATAAGAATTAAAAAAACATCTTACTGTATCTAATCAATAGCTGTATGTAATTTTATATAATATATTAAAGCCTATAAAAATCTGTTAGTTAGTTTGATGATTATTAGAATTATGAAGGTTTTTTTAACACTTAAATTAGTTTTTATACAAAATTAATGCGGCTAGTAAGTGTATAATATTCATGAATATGCCTTTAGCAGATGATATATTATAATTATCTTGTGTATACGTTGAATAACGGCAACCATATAAATTGATACCATGGTTCCCAAAGGACACTTTTGCATAAGTATCAACGGAAAGTCTTAAGAATAATAATTTAAAGAAATAAATAACCGTCTTTACACATCCCAACAAACGCTTTGCAAGATAAAATTTTAATGATATATTCATATGGAAAAGCTAACAGCAAAAGCGACAATAAAACTTGTAGATTTCTAAATGAATATTTCTCAGCAAGCCCGTTCGTTTACCTAATCATTATAATTATACTTGTAAATCCATCTCGTATAATATTACTTAACAGGTTTTAACGCGATTATGGAGGTTTAATGTCTTGTCTGGGAAATCAAACAGAAAGCAGTAAAGATGCACACATAAAATATTACAATCAATAGATTGTTCGATTATCAAACAATATGCTATTAGTTTGTTTCTGAAATTTAGTTTTTAAAAAGTGCAAAAGTAATTAGGTACTACATAATTTTGTAAAAATGCTCTTTTATTATTTGTATGAAAAAAGAACCTAATAATTGTTATCTTTATAAATATACTTAACGAAATATAAATACAGTAATTCATTATTTAACATTTACTTAATTTTATAAGATACAGCTTAAACTGCTTGAAAGATATTCAAAGTAACCTCGTCTAATAGGCGCTTAATTGTTTAATTACATTTAAGAGGTCTTTTAGTACATTTTATGCTTGATTAAGCTGTATACTGCTACAAGTTTAACGTTTCTCATTCTTTTTATATTAGCAATTTTAAACAGTTGTCGTTATTTTCAAGATAATCTTTTGAAAAATAAGTCCCTTTCTTATAGTTTTCTTACATTTTTATAAATTGATTAAACTTATAAAAATTGAGATATAAATTAGTCTTAAGTATTCAAAATAAATATGTTACAAGTTAAAGCAGCTAAAGTAACACAAATCTGAGATAATAAATGATATGAAATTATATAAAGTTAATCATAAATAAAACGATTGAAATCGAGTAGGATAATATCGCCGAACATAAAATTGAATGAATACCGCAAAAACGAGAGATAAGACTGGTATAGGTATCTGTGAATAAAATGCGCACGAGCATCCAGTGATTTTTGCTTCTTAACATTTTCCGTACCTTTGCCTAGAATTATAAGATACATTTTTTTATATTTTATTCTTTATACCTATAGATTATCTGATTAGTAAGTAAGTTAAATTATTATAAAAAAATCTAAAACAGATTACAGAAGAAACTAAGAAAAAATTATATTATAGTTAATTTAATTTAATGTGAATTTTGTATTTGAAGGATACATTTTAGTATTTAGTTGCTAGAATTATTGTGTAATATTAATTGTAGCGTAGAAATCTCCTGTAGTCTTGTCGGAATCTTCTCATAAAAACAACGCCTTTATGTGGGAAAGTTTATACACTGCAGTAAATTCCAATTAACTGTTTGATGAATAAATTGCTGGATCCAACAATAGAGAAAGAGGTACGCAAAAAGCACTCCGATGTTTTAAGAAAGCACAATGGCTAATCACGCACGACTCCTTAAGCATTAAATCCATTCTGAAAGCTAAATTCTAAGAAAATTCTGTAACATAATAAACTTTAAAACAAAGGAGCAAAGTTTGTTTTTGATTGTGAAATGTCACTGAGTATTTCAAATTACTTAGAATATAAATCAGACCTTACATAGGCTTTCTCGAAAGATGCAAACGAATGCGATTAATGCAAATTAAGACAACCACTCAACTCAAAGAAATTCACTTAAATATAAATCCTTCCAGTTCGATTAGAATGTAACAAACAGCAACAATTAAACATAAAAAAGAAATTGTATTGCAGTAATGATTGATAAAAATATTCCGATGTGGTTCTTCTTTTATAAGATATAAAATTTTGTCACAAACCAAGAAAGCAATTACTTATCTCGTATCAGTTAGCTCTGTATAGCAAAGTGACAGAGATATTATCTTGATATGTGAGCAAGAACTCAGAGCGGAAGCGTCCTTCACAGTCATCATCTTATTTGACATACTGAGCCAGCTGCAAATGTCGAGCAACTTGAGGATTTACAATTCCTGCAGTTTTGCCTTTGACATAGGATCTTTTTTATTTTTCAGAACCGCACTTGGTCTTCCCTTCCTGAAAAAAGTCAGTGGCAACAAGTAAAAGGTACTAGGGTGTCATTATACAGCGCGTATTACGACGAGAGGGCGCCACAGCACTATGTACGCATTCTCGCCATTTTCCACGGTAAGTAAGTACATAGTCTACATGTTTCTATAATGATATAAGTGCGGAACATGGCTACGGTGCATTAGCTCTTGTTTATGACAAGCAAATACAAAAAATACATCATGATTTTAATATACATAATTTTACTATAACACAACATAAAAAACTAACCGAAGAAGAATGAATATCATGTTTTTGTAGGTAAAAAATATCAGTGTCTGTCTCTATAAAATCATACTAAATATTGTTAATACAAGACCGAGTTTGTACATATTAAGATTAGAGAATAATTAATGAATTTTATAACCGTAGTCCTTGTTATATTTTTTAAAATACGCCAGTCTACCTAAGAATCATAACATACTATCCGGCTCACAGTTAAATTTTTACTTTGATGAAATGTCGTAAGGCTGCCGACTTTCGATCTTGATCCAATACGTTCTTGTCAACGTTGATACTTGGCCTTTAGTGAGGACAATACATCATCGAATGAATTAATTCTTCAATGTAAAAAATACCGATACATATCTTTACAGCTTCATAAAGCCTTTCTTTTAATAAGTGAGCTTGTGTAAGGCCAAGATTCGATCTAACTGTGTCCGTAGTCCATACGCATTTTACTTGGCATATAAATAAAGGAAACCAATTAATTGAAGACCGCTGCAGAGTGAACCGTATCGAAGTTAATCTGCCGACTACCGCCTTAAGGTCTTACTTTTTAAGCAAAGAAAAACATCGATGTCATATTTTTACTCGTGCGGCCAGCGATATCTTTGGTTAATATTTATAAAATGCTTTTTAGTATTTATAAAACATTATGTTATAAATAATTATAGCATTTCACAACACTTTGATAGAGTTTTGTTCAATGTTTTTTAGAATAAAAACAATTTTAAATATAAAGGTTCAGTTAATATTGTTATCAAGTGCCAGTTACTTGTTCGTCCTTTCATCGTTCATTCGTTATGTAGTAACCGAATCGCCTTTTAATATACTAATTAGCTATTTGGTAATGAAAAAAGTCCTTTCATTACAACTCGGATTGATTTAATTTCAAAATAACATCATAGACGTTACTTAATTCATTGCTTTCATACGTTAAATGATATAAATTATTATTATTTCATTTAATGATGCTACGTTGGGGATAAGTCCATAAACAGTAAACTCAATTAATATTGCGCATCTCGACGGATCTAGGCGCCACGCTTCACGAGTGTTATTGAATCTCCCGTGGGCGCGTACGCACGATGTGTCAGATAATTTAAATAAAAAATGTTTACATAATGAATAACTACTACTTATTTTTGAACATGACAGTTTTATCTTAATCTTGAAACAAGCAAGAACACCGAGAGGTTTATAAACACAACTGTTTTTAATATGTGGAAGAAATGCTTTTTATAATTTATTTATTTCTTGTTAATAGAACTTAAGGTATTTCATGGCTCATTTCAAAGGTTTACGACATTACACTTTTCGTATATTATAGTAATTTTGTTTATCTTTCACAGAACTAAATAACAGTGACCTCATTTAAAAATCAGATAATGCATAATACGGCATAAAGTTGGTATAATACTCTTTATCAAGGTAACATACGACACTGAAACGAAAGTCTTTGAGAGCGGTGCGGCGACACGGTGCGAGGGCGATAAGCTGGCACTCATTTGTCACTCGCGCCGAGAGAAGGCGTCGTGTAAATTCCATCCCGGGAGAGATAAACGCCTCTCCTATATTGTACTGACGTTCGGATTAAAACACTACGCGCAATATGCTTTTCCTTTTAAGCAAACCATTCTCTTATGGGACGTTTAAGTAAAAGAATTTAACTTTGTACTTAGCGCCATTATTTTTACAATACTTGGTATATTTCTTTAAAGAAACTCCTTTAAGAGCTTTTTGTAGTTACTTAAATATCATTCACAATGCATCGATTTATTAACCAATTATTCCTATAAACGAAATCTTATTTTATTGTTTATTATGGGTAGTTACAGTATTATAAAGCTAACGCAGATATAACAGTAAATTTAGAATATTTCTATTCGCTGTAGAGTTGATTGACTAACTGTAAACGAGGAAGTGTCATCCCGTCGGAGGACGGAGACAGTTTTGTTGCTACCCATTGAAGAACCGTTGTAATGATAGCCAAGGAAGGCACCGCTACACGATCCATCGAAGAAAATGAGTCTAGCAAATAACTATTATATAAGTCGCTGTATCATGTTCCTGTTACTTGGCAATAGAAAATACAAGTATTGGACGTCAAAGGCATAATTTTCTGCAATTCTACAAACGAGTTTCCTGTGCATTAATAATTTAATGTTATGTTTTTGCCCCTTCCATTCTTGAGAGTTTATTAAAAATAATGTACATTCATCTCGATACTAATAACTTTCATTGAAATATTGTGATGAGAATGAAATAATGTATCCTTTATTTTTCATTTCCAGGACGAAATTTATCAACCCTTGTAGATTTATACTGCCAAACACGGTCCCTGGACGAAGGCGATGATTCTGTTGAAGTTGTTGTCGCGAAACCCTTGGAAATATGGTGGCAAGATTGGGACAAAAGTGCAGATGAAGTAGATGTGCCACTTCTACTGTCCTGTCCATTGACAGAACCTTTGAAACATAAATCAGTCGTGTCTATTGTCACGGAGCCATGTGATGATCCCACAAATGGATTTCAAATTATACCGAAAAACATTCATAAATATCATCGAACATTCACAGTATGTGTTAAAGACATGAATTTTGCTGAAGATTTATCGCTCATGTTAATAGAATGGATCGAAACCAATAAACTATTAGGTGCAGATATGATTGATATTTATGTCGATAGTTTAAATAAAAAAACTACGGCTATCTTGCTTCGTTATCAGGCTCAAGGTCTGGTTAGATTATTTCAAGTTCCTATTAAAAATACAGCACATAGATCTCTGTGGCAGAGAAGACGGGATCATTTAATAACGTATAATGATTGTCTTTATAGAAATATATTAGAAACAGAATTTATTATACCTCTAGATGTGGATGAAGTACTGGTTCCTAAATCAGCTTACAATTGGCATGGGTTATTAAAAAGACTGCCTTACCAAGGCTGGGATCCACATCACCATTCTGCTATCTTAGTGCGTAATGTGTTCTTCTTTGATTTCATGCAAGATTTATATAACTATAAAATTACTAGTGATAATAGAAACAAGAAAAAAGTATATTATACGAAACGTGATGACGTCCGAATAGATGATGTGGTCTCGAATGAAATACAATTAATTGTAGATAATAATACAAGCAATGATGATACAATTAGTCAATTCGCTGATTTAAATACTCAGGAATATAGTGAATGTATTAAAACTGTATCTCAACCGAAATTAGCTAGAAACCTAATAAGTTCAGCTATAATTAGTCCTATAGGATATTACAGCAAAAGTTTCATGCTTACAAAGAGGGTCCTAACTGCATTTAATCACTATCCATTAGCTAGTATTGGCGCTGCGGGTTTTAAAGGATGGGCGGCGCCTTTCAAAGAAGTTCAACTGAATCACTACAAGGTAACATTTCTCATTATTTTTCTCAACGTCCATCCGCATGTAAAAATAAAAAGTAATATCACGTAATACGTACAACGTGTGTATTTTGTCGGCACTTTCTGTGAACGATGCAGATGAGGGGAATCATTACCAGTAGTGACTGAGTAATGACGTAGGCTCTTAACAATTCTGGCTTAGACTATATTCTGTTAATTCTTAGCTTAAATGTAATCAGTATGTAATGCTGATTGAATTTATAACTTTAGTTAATTAACCATCACGTTGCTCTGTAAATTAATGATCTACGCTCAAAATGGAATTGTAAGATTAATTAGTTTCTCCTGTAATAGAATAATAGTTAAGTATTAAATTTATATTTAATTATCTTTCTAGCTTCATCCTTAAAATAATTTTTAAAATATTTTTATATACGTAAAAAGTAATTAGATTTTTTAAAATATAAGTTATTAACATTGTCTGCAGAAATCGTGTAATGCGACAATAGTGCCGGAATGCGCTCAATACATACAACGCGCGCGCATCGACCGATCTGCCGAGCATCTTACCAGGCGCCTTACACGTGCCCTCGCAGAAGCTTTGTGCTCAAAAATAAATGAAGCTCACTAAAATAGCGCCTTGTTATTTGTACCAACTATTTTCAGTAACACTGCAAACTCGCCGGAGTTTGCAGTATTAGGAGGTAGGTGCTAACCTACCGAAATCAACTTTACCAAAGCCTAATTAAAACTTATAAATTATATTAATCAAAGCATATTTGAAAGTTTGGCCCAAAGCCATGAAGATTATTTATAAAACGACCAAAATTTGATTACAAAATTTTTAGAATATATTTGTATTGCTAAAGCTCAATATATTATGTGAAATTCGGTACATTATTAATCTTGGAAAGCTAATTTATTTTCTTAGAACGGGTATTATGAATGCTATACGCTACTATGACATTCCATGCAAGTTACGAGAACACCATGACTTACGATCTCCATAAACAAGTCAGTCTACTGTTCAGTTGAATTTCTAAAAAGAGCTTTTCTAAAAACTTGATAGGTTAATACCATAATGTGCGCCTGCTGCTAGATCATCATTAATTACACGTACCAGTAATAAAATACAAAGCTTCATATAGTCGAAGGAAATAAACAAAGTAATAATAGAAATTCGATCTCGATAAAACTAAAAATTAAAGAGGATTTAATGCTTATTCGACCAGGTAAAGACAATTTATTTCAAAGCTATAATAATAGTTTATTTTAAACACATTTATTTCAAAGGTAAAATATTTTAATTAGTCTCAATTTATTAGAGAGAAAATAAAATAAATAACTTTATATATTAATTTTACACTTGATCTAAAACTACTCCGCAAATGACATATACAACTTTGTGGTGTATTCACTGCATATCAAAAAGTAATTTAATATAATTTAAAAAAAAATAAATAATTTAGTAACTCAAGAATACAGGGTATAAAATTAAAAGTGTAACATGCCGTTCAATTTTTAAAAATAATTAATTAAGGAACCAAGACAAAACGGACATGAATTTTGCAATGGTGTGCGCAATGAAGACTAATCGCCCGTGACAAAATAAATCTGTAATGTCGTTGTAATGTGTGGGAATATGAGTTCACGTATCGACCTCGTCGTCCCAGTGCCGGTGTAACGAAATTGTACTTCGCAATGAATCGATTAACTCATTGACTCATCTTCATCCCTGCAAAAGATTGCAGATGTAACCCAGTAGAATGATACTATAAATTCCCATATATGGCGTAACTAAGTTATATATTTCTACAATCTATTAAAGTAAAAAAAATCGTGGATAGAATACTTTTTATGTTAATTACATTGTTACTCGTTGAAATTATATATATATTTTCTGAATATCATTTATATCTAAAAATATTTTACCCACCCATAGACTTCGTAAGTGGTTAAAGACATATTTTAAGAAATGTATGTGCATTACCCAGTATTAATATAATGGTATAATAATATATTATTTAATACACATTATTAAACCTATCTGAGTCTTGCATTAAGTTTAATAGGTACATGAGAATAGCATTGCAACGGAACGCAACGCTAATTTCTGCACATCAACTTTAAAACGAAGTTATTAAATTCGTTGTTACTTTACATGACAGCCTTAACTTGACCCAAGCAGCTAAAGATACATTTACAATTTAATAATATACTCCTTTGCAATTTTTAAACTTAAACTCGGTTCTTCTGCCTCCATTTTCCGAGAAGGCGGAACGACATTATTATCATGTGAATTCACAACAAGTTGTAGGACACAACTACTTACACCACTTATTGTAATTAGGAATTGCAGTTAAAAATAAGACGAGATTTAATATTTACCTTAGAGCAATTCGTTGATTTACTTAACGTTCATTAAAATAAGTCCTTCATCCGAAGCCTCCCCTGTATTTACTGGGCTAATTACCATTTTAACAATTCAACTGCACATGTACACACGATAAATAAATAAAACATAGCAATTGAAATCCAATTACACGCTTATCTCTGATCTGAAGTAGTGTTTAATTTTCGCGGTAGACGCAATAAAATCGTCTTTGTATTGTATGCTTCAGTGTGGTACGAGCTGATTAATGTAGTGAGCATTGATATCACTTTATCGAAACATCAGGCTGTACGCACAATGTCCAATAAACTAAGAGATGCTATCGTATGCTGTAAATGAATCAGTGCAAGGCTGCTCCGTGAAACTTGAACCGCAATGAGACTACGTTAATTTATTAAGTGTTCCCTTTTGTAGGTTTATTACAGCTGACAATGAAAACAATTTTTTTTTAATTTCCCCATACTGTTTTTCCTTATAACTGAATGCGTCTAGTCACAACTTTTATATAAATTATAAAAAAGTTATTAAGAAATTTAGCTTATCCGCAGACAGTTCAGTGCGATTAGTTTTGGATGGATTATTCATTAGTGTCGGTCGTAAACGGACCTCACAAAAAATACCATACCGCGGAACATATTTTCACAACGGCGTTTATAAATATAGCAAAAAAGAAAATACCGAATTTAGGAAAATCAAAAGAATTATGAAAAAATAATAACATTGTTGGATATAGAAAATGAATTATAAATTCCTAAATACTACAAGTTTAAAGTTTAAACTACTGTTACCTGTGGTATTTAAACCTTATAGTGAAAGTTACTAATAGCTATAATTAAATGCCACATATATACGTATGTACGTACCCAAATTTTAAGGGTCTCAAAAATTGTATATATGGAGTAAGCAATAGTTTCTTTAGGTGATGCGATTCTTATTGCATTTAAATTTCTCTCTGACTGAATATTCGAATCGTGACCGTTATTTTGTTTTATCTGGAATAGCTATCCAAATGTCACGATTTTGCACACGTCTCGACCTCGCTTTTGTGAAGTATACTAATATTGAATAAAACTAACTTTGAATAGGTCTATATTACAAAATGTTACTTTAATGGTCACGAATTTATCCATAACAAATCCTTAGTTGCACTTCAATTCTAGCACTCAAGAACCTTTTGTACCTAACGATATATTGAACTATTTTAATAATAGTACACGTAATTTATCATAAAACACTATTTTCTCTAGTATACTTAAGCGCCTTTGGCATAACTTTAAACGCCATTTATCTTTACTCTTTGAATGTATTGCTGTCTGTATAAGGAAAACCATAAAAAACTATTAGATCCTTAATATCAAACTTTCACAAAATTATGGTCTACACAACTTTCACCAGGTTTTTAGAATAATCATTAAAATTTCTATTAGAAAGCTTTCCATAAAGTAGAATATTATGATAGTAAACTTGCACCCGAAAACTAGTCTTCTAGTATTTCTAGTGTCGATTGTAAGCATATTAGGTATGATGAATACATAGTTGCAACGTTATACACGTAGTTTTAGAAACATAAAGAAGACCAGTTATCAGCCATCAAAGACAACATTCTTGTCAGGCAATTTATTTGCATTTTAGTTTAAACTTGTTATTTAAGGCTAATTCTCCTGATTTTATTATAAAAGTCATCTCGGTAGTGCATGCTTTTACAGTGCAAACATGGCAATAATATTGCGATAAAAGGCTATTTTGTGAGAAACGTGCTTATCTTTTTGAATACAAGTACGTATGCGGATAAGCCTAAAATAAAAGTTATATTATTATAATAATATGTGGGTAGAGCTACAATACTTATATATACAAAAAATATAAGTATTTTTACCAAAAGAAACTTATTAAATTTTTATTATGTATTAAGAAAGTGTAAAAACTATGGTTAAATTAAATTTATTTTGCGGCCTTATAATTGTCTATACGAGTACATCTAAAGCAATAGTCAGTACATATCTCATTGTGATTGTCGCTCTGTTAAGTCGTGCAATGAAAACAGATCTTATTTGATACTGACTCTCCTTAACTTGATGGTAGTTTTTATACATTTTTTTTTTTTTAATTTAGCTTATTTTATCTCTGACGAAATTAATGCTGATGCGTCAGCTAATGAGCTGGTAGTCCTTAAAAAGATTTGATTTTTAATGTTTGTTTCCTAAAAATGTTTTGACCACTTAATAGAGCTGTTACAGACAGGAGCCTGTTGGTTTAAAGAAGAAACATCCTTCCCTAACATCGATAAGTCACAAGTTCGATTCCCGCCTGATGTAACATTGTATAGAAGCATGTTATGTAATACGTCTTTCGAAAAATAAGAGTGGGAGGAATGTTCATAAATGGCAATGTCCGGAAGTGCTGTAATGCTCGTTTTAACTTTAGTCTACGAACAAGACTTTCCGAACGTTCGAACTAAAAATAAATAGACACAACATTTAATGATGTCACAGCCTATGATTTTATTCACCGTCACGGGCAGCACTTATATCGATGACAAATATAAAATATAATTCTTTGAATCAACATCGGGCATCAAAAAGTTGTCTATATTAATCATAAATCACTAATTATTGACAAGAATTTGTT
>JAOSYY010000012.1:13391263-13407482 GCA_025727935.1 Hebomoia glaucippe | reverse complement strand
ATTCTTTGAATCAACATCGGGCATCAAAAAGTTGTCTATATTAATCATAAATCACTAATTATTGACAAGAATTTGTTAACAAATCGTGTTCACTTAATCACTCTATGCGACTATCATACATCATACTATTCTATCCAGTTATGCATCAGATATTCATCGAGTTGCGTTGGAGTAATATGAATTACTATCGCAATGGCAGATGCTTAGTCATGGATGATAATCTCTATTTATAAATACAACAGATGATCTATATTAATGTTATAAGGAGGTAAAACTTTTATCGTTGGTAGGTCAAAAAATTCTTAACAACAATAATACAAATAGAAAATCAAATTAAAAGAAATCTTTATTTGAGCAATTCCGTTCTTGAAACTGCGTACACTTAAGTCATTAAATTGATTGCTATAGCAATACTCGTAGAGTGAACCCAAGGAACTATTAAAATTTATTAGACAATATGGAGGCGCGAAAGCTTGGTATATACATGTTTTTATCTATATCATATATATTTGTGTGTACGAGTAGATATATATATATATGCCGAAGGTCACATTACTTTTTAATGAAAATACAAAAGCTTAGTTTCAAGTACGCTCTTAAATAAAATTCCCCTTTATATAATTACTCTTTCATTATAGAACATTCAAAGTTGTCAATATGTAGACAAAAATGAAAATGAGTAGACCAATTCAGGTGAAACATTATATATAAACTTAATACTTCCTAGGTTGTACTCGCGAAAGACGCAATAAAAAATTTCATATAAAACTTTACCCATCACTTTAAAAGTAGTTAACAGTATCTACAACCGTCTCCATCTCATTTAACGATATATCAAAATTCATTACAATTGATTCCGCAGTGGAGACGAGAATGTGTAACAAATAGACTCCCCCATTAAAAGTTAAAATATTTACATTGTTTTTCCCTTATATTATTGTAGAATTGCTATACTACGCACAACGCTAAATTATAAACTTAAATTCAAATTATCTTATTAAGAGAATTGTAAACTGCTCATTTAAAAAAAGCTTGCTCCATATTAGGTTGGTATGTAAACTAGTATAAATCATAACTATTATGCCTTTTTACTACTTATTCATGACGATGTACAAGAAACGAGTCAAATGTAAAGTCATGTCTTGTAGAGTTGTGGCATTTGAAAGGTTGCTGAGTGAGGGCCCGCATAACAGACTGTATAAATTCACTAAGTCATTCGAAGACCTCCCAGAATTTAATAAGTCACTAATTATACTTGAACTTTAAATCGAGAAAAACAGCCGTGTGGTCTTTAAAACATAAAGCTTCTCTTTATAATTGTTTCACAAATTTAATTTTATAACTTCAAATCCAAAACAATATTTTTTTTAACAGCCTAGCTCCTTTCTTGATATTTTTTATAATGCAAGAACGAAAAATGTATAAATTTCTTCTAATGGGTAACAAAAATTTACTTAAATATTGCTTTAATACATAATAAACAGCAAATTTAACAGGAATTGCATTTGCTCTCATTGCAACGACATAACTCCAAAGATCCTTTTTTTGTTTAAAACAATTTATTGATGTTAAGGTGAAAAAATCTAATGAAGTGATACGTACTATAATATACATTTTATTAAACACGTATGTTTTAATCTTCAGGTAATTCATAAATACAATTTAATATACGACATTATGTTACTTTATATTAATGATCTTAGAACAACTATTAAAATTGAAATGTGACGGCGTTTTTTAAGGCACAGAAATCAATCGCTTTATTTAACATCTATTCCTATTAATGAATGCAACGAATTCAATGCATTAGGTATTAAATTTTATCGTATCCTGCGAATCTACCGCCTCCGAGGCTTGAAGCGGTCGACGACCTAGGAACAGCGTTAGGATACCTAGGCCTGCCTAGTATGGCGCAAAGCTGGATAGAACGACGAACCCGGATGTTTGTTTGATTTATAGGCTAGATTATAAGGGCCGTTATTGGAATAATAATGAGCTTAGTCGAAGTAATGACTAATAACCTTTGCATAACTTATTCGTGTCCGTAAGTGTATCTTATCGTCTTTGAATCACGAAGTCATTTTTACTAAGCCACTCATCTATCTACGTATAGTTTTTTTATTAATTATAAATCAACAATAGAAAGTGTTTGATCATGTTATCTACTGTCTTTCCTAACAAATGGTGCGTGACCAAAAATCATCAATATAATATATACTAGTTATGAAAGGTCATAAGTACCGGTAATGAGATACGATAGTTGATGTTAACATTTGGGCAAAAAGTTTCTTGTGACTAATGAAAGAATTATTAAAATTATCGCTTTGAAACGCTTCGAATTTCTGATTAGTTTCAAATTTTATATCATTTGATCATGTTACATTCAAATTTAATTAGAATTTTATTGAAAATTCAAAATCTTTACGAATCGTTTTCGTTACGCGTAAATATAATTTGTATTCTTAACGTTATCTTATATCTAATTATTGGTATTTACATAAACATTTTGTTTCAAACTAAATTCAATATATTCTAAACTTCATAACATGTAGTGTCATCTATATTTAGCTGCTAAAACTACGACAACGGAGCTTTTAATACACAATTACAAAATGTGTCCCGTAGTGACGAATTATATTTTGCAATACATAATAGTTATTAAGACTGTTACAGCTCATATTTAATATACAAGTCTATTACCTTGATAAATACAGGTAATTTATCAAGGTAATAGACTTGTACTGGTTACTGCCTCTGTAATCACTTGTTTCCGTCAGATTTTTGGATGTCTCCAGCCTTACAACTTATATGTATAACGAGTATCCTTTAGCGTGGTAATCTCATAAAACTGCTTAATCAACAATTCAAATTACTCTGGCCCACCTACACACACAGGTTTAGTTTGAATTAATACCAAGATGCCTTTTTAATGTTTTTCATGTTTGTAATGACACATAAGTATATACACAATAATGTAACGGAAAAGGTAATCTTAGTGCAAAATGCTGTACTTAGATACCATAATACAATATTTTACAAAATACTTTCAGATTTGTGGTTTACCACAAGATAGCTCACCGTTACCAGATTGCTTTGAATTTGCGCAAGTCAGACCTAAATAATTCCTCTATTCAAATCGTATTCCTTTTTTATAGGAAAATATATAGTTATGTATTTTACACTTTTTTAAATTTAAAAGCTTTGTCTATGTATTACTTTCAAATCTAATCACTGCACCATAATAAATTGTGTATTAAAATAGGTCAGAAGCATTATGCTTTTAATTAAGAATATTTTAAGGAATTTTTAAATTTGGACACATTGTATAAATTCGAATCTTTCTTATATGGTTCCATGGTGTAATGGTTAGCACTCTGGACTCTGAATCCAGCGATCCGAGTTCAAATCTCGGTGGAACCTTGTTTTTATAACGCTACATTAATAATCTTTACTTTCATTTTGAGTAAAACACTTATAATCATGTTTATATAAATGAAAGTGTATCCACACTATATATCTTTTACTTAAGAAAGTGATGTCCGACTTACAAATTCAATTTACGAACAGACGTTTTCAGCTCCAGCAAGATACCTAACCCTTATCGTGGCTGTCATTAGATTACTGATATTGCGTAAAAAATCTTTATGAACAAATTTTCTTATAGCCACAATTATGCACTATTTTTATAGAATGTTTTGTTGTAAAGCGGCAACACGGTTACCAGGGCAATAATTGAACACACAAAACTTGTCAATAAACTCAATGCGATATATTTAGAAAATTGTGGATCCTGCTGTAATTTGTGGACGTAATATAATTGCAGTGAGAATTAAATTAAATATGCAACTTCAGAAACTGAAGATATTAATGATCGGACCGTCTGAAGTATGTGTGAAAATTTTTAATAGATATTTTTGTGTCTTTTACTATAATCATTAAGTAAATATGCTACATACATCTATAAATATTTTTAGTGTTGATCACTTCTATATTATGTTTTATTTTGGATTCACTCGAAGGCGTTTCTTGTATACTATTTAAACAATAAGCAGTAGATACCTAACTATTTGAGATTTCATTCAAATATGTTTAACAAGTCAGTGTAATTAAAAGGAACACGTAAGTGTGGGACTATCATTTAATATTATGATGAAAATTGGCAATTTGCCATTCAAAAGTCATTCTACGGATCCGAAAATCAAGGCGGTTGATTATACGTATACTTTAAAAATAGACAGCATAGTACAAAATAAAAAATATATGAACATGTTACGTCTATGATCTGTTAAAATTTATTAGTACTGTTCTAAATAATTTATATAACTTATTATAGAGTGGTAAAACCTTAATAGCCAATTTTATATCGGAATCCATTAACATCGAAGAAGCTGAAGCTCCCCGTCCTACGCAGGGCGCACGCATCGTAGAGTTCGAATTACCTAACCTTGATATTAATGGGAAGCAACTAAAAGTTGACATTGAACTTTGGGACTGTAGCGGAGATCATAAGTAAGATTTTAGTTTACTTATTTCATTATTTTATTTAATTTGTATTGATATCAGTAATTAAAATAATAACCTTGTGCAACGTCCTTTTTTGTTGGGTTCACTGGACCCAATCCAATGTAATATGTAAGTAATCTATACTAATCTTATATAGCTGAAAAATTTGTTTGTTTGTTTGTTTGAACGCGCTAAACTCAGCAACCACTTGTCCGATTTAAAAAAAACTCTGTGTTGGGCAGTAAATTTTTCGAGGAAAGCTATAGGCTATATATATTTTCAAGAAATTAAAAATCCAATCATGTAACCCAAGGTGTTAAAATCGAAATGAACGCAAGCGAAGCCACTGGCAGAAGGTAGTACTTCATATTTAGTGGATTTCTTTTGTATTTTCAACCCACTGTATGGATTCCATTCATTTAAATAAATAAAAACTTAATATAATTCCTACTTCATTTTTACGGTTCTTTTAAAAAATACTCATCACTTGGTTACATTAATTATTTTATATAATTCAACCATATTATTGACAGGTTTGAATCCTGTTGGCCTGCCCTTCGTTCTGGTGTAAATGGTGTTATCCTTGTATGCTCGCCTAATTCAGCAAATGTTGCAGCAAGAGAGTTAGAACTTTTCTATAATTATTTCGTTTCGCAGCCCAAGCTTTCTACAAAGCAATGTGTTGTATTTTACAACTGCAATGACGATCAGGAGGATATTGACCTTTTAAATTTGTGTATGTTCCGTTTTTTTTAATTTATAACAGTAATCAAAACTAGACTTTTAATATTATATGTTTTTGTTGTAGCTCCAACATTTTCAAGAGTGTCTCAAGTTGTAATTAACATGAAAACACGGAGTGATCGTGTAAAAATAGACTTTGCGAACTTTGTTTTATCTATTTTACAGTCAGTATCTCGAACTGATGAAATCCAATAAAATATGTGTAACCTCTAAGAATATAATAAACTACAGAAATCTTTCTCTCCTCGTCGCCCATACTCACCTCGGCATCAACATAATGCGCATTACTGAAAAACATCCATTCATTTTTACTTGGAGCATAATTATATTTTTTCGATTAGTGAGCCATTCCTGTAAAATAATGAGATATAAATTAACGTAGGTACAAAATTAAGACATTGACTATATATAAATAGATTTATTTAAAATCCAATGGGCTTTCATTTTTACAACTTCAATCCGCAAAACCTAATATGATTCTTACGCTTATTTATGAGTTTTGGACTATTTATCTATGGTTTAAATACAAAATTACTTGTAGGTATTGCTTTAATCTTCATATGTTAGATTTTATTTCAAATATCCATTATTTACCTGTGTTAAAATTGCATTATTGCTGCGATATATTACAGCTAATTATAATAATAATTAATTAGTACATAAAACTTAATATTTACAAAAACTTAAACTCAATTATAAACCCGCGCTCAGTCTTAAAACATTTGGCTCGTATAATGAGTACTTTTAAAATAAACGAACATAATCTTAACGATTTTCGATTTATACAATTAACTTTTTTCTGGTTATGCCTATGATTATGACTTAATTTTTAATTATTGTTTAACATATTTACATTAAGGCTTGTACATAAAATATAAATCCTGCATTCTTAATATAAGAGTAATAAGACATTGTATAATATAAATTATAAAAAGTCTATCTACACGAGTCTAAAATTCCTAAATTTAAAAATAAATGTATCACCTTGATCACATTAATTCATAGTAAATATGTGGAAGGAAACCTAGGATCTCTATTCAATGAGTCTGATTTAAACTACATAATATTTACATTAAAATCTCCGTAAGTTCTTACTTATTCTTCCAATTACCACGATCGTTGAAGTTTTTCCGCTCTCGTTGACCTCGATTTGATCCTCCACGATTCCACCTGTCGTTGCCGCGACCTCTGTGACCACCTCGATGAGGAAATCTTTGGAAATTCTGCTCCCCTTCCATAAAGTTGAAATCGTTACCCACGCCATTGTAACCCATATTTCCAAAGTTATTTGGAGGCCCAAATTTGTTATTATTGAAGTTGTGCGGAATATTGGGAGCAATACCTAACAAACCCGGCGCAGGGCCACCACGCGGGTCAGACATTGGTTGGTTGTAGCCTAGATGCCCCATATTCATATTATTCATACTGGTCATATTGTTCATATTGTTCATATTATTCATACCGCCACCCATGCCCATAGGAGGCACGTTCATCATATTCATATTGGGCTCCATCGGTCCAGGCTGTGCATTCATATTTCCCACAGCGAACGGATTGGGATTCGGATTGAAGTTAACAGGTGTTTTTAACAAAGCCTCTTTAGGCTTTGGTAAATTCGAAAATTCACCGTTTTCACCAAGCGAAATACCTAAATTCGTAAATATGCTACAAACAATAGAATTACTTTGAATCGAGGCAAAGTCAAACTTCTTTCCGGGCATTTTATCTTGATGATATTGCTTAATCTGTTGCGTTACTGGCGCTAAATGTTGATTTACAAATATTTTTTGCGTTGTACTCAAATCTTTGTACCAGTTAGAACTTTGCAAAATTGTTTGTAAATCTAATGTATTTGACTTTTGTTCTATGTTAGTACTTTCTACGCTCTCTTTCGGCTTTCTTCGGGGGTCAATACGTGGACCCGAACTAACAGTAGGAGTTGTTTTAACTGCAGGTTTCTCACTATCACTATTTGATTCTTCTACAGAAAGCCGAAAAACTTTACGCAGCCGTGGGTCAACCAGAGCCTGCGATTTCGCAGTGCTGTTTTTTATGTCAGTATAATCCGGTCGAGGTATATGGACGAGGACTAATTTGTACGGTATAGGAGGATGACTGTTTATTGAACCATTTATTTCGGAAGCAGGTGTATAATTTGGAAGGGGTTTAAACGGTAGCCCTAAACGTAAATCAATATCGCCGCTTGTACTTTGTCTCAAATCAGTATCGCCGAAGGTTGGTTTAAAGTCTGGTTGCCTAAGGTCTACGTCGTTTCTTCGTCGACCATCCGTGGGTTCTCCGTCAATGCACTCGTAAATAGATATTCTAGTGGGTTTTTTCGATTGAGTTACTTTTGCCGTGTCAAGAGCCTTATCCGGAGACCGTTTCGATCGTGGATCACGTGACACTGGTGAAGTAGTTAATTCACTTTGACTATTTTGGCTTGAATTGTCTTGCAAACCATTTTTCATTGTGTTTAATAGTTTTGTTACTTCTTCACTAATATCGATCTTAGATAAATCACCTAATCTACTTAAAACTGCTGACGGCTCGATTACATGAGGTGCTGGTGTAGGAGACATGAACCCCTTCTGCGGCGAAGCGCTGGGAGATTTCCTTTTATGGCCTTTTTCTTCATCACTGGAATACCACTTTTCGTCAATAAGCAAATTGTTTTCTTCATCGTCATCTGTTGTAGAACGACGATTTCTTTTTGCAGGATTCTTAAATATGGGATCTGGTTGAAGGAATCGAATGTCCGTGTCTCCTTCTGGTTGAACTGTATTCGCTTCAACGTTACATACAGATAATTTTGAATCACCATCAGCAAAAGGAAGCACTCTATGATCTACGTCTTTAATTTCATTGGAAGCAATGGGTTTATCATTTTCAAATGTATCATTTGATATGTCAATATTTTCTTTATCTTTTGTTGCAAACTTTAAGGCATCTTTTGTATATTGGTCAATGTCAATTGTATCTTTAGAAGGCTGTGTGTCCCTTTTTAATGAACTATGTTTGGACGTGTCTTCATTTAATGAAGTTTGAACAGAGGGTTGAAAACGCATATCAATATCTTGACCGGATAAAACATTCGAATTAGTCATGGTATTTGTAATAGGAACTACTGGTGGCACGCGTAAATCTAAATCTTTCGAAGCAGCGCTAGTTCCAATAAACTGCGACTGCTGCTCGGCATTATTGATTAAACCCAGTTTTTGTATACTCATGGTATTTAATTGTATTTCCGTTATTTGTTTTAAAGAAATTCCTATACTATTTAACTGTAATACTGTCAGTTGCCCCAGTTGGTCTAAGTTTTCAATACCGAACTTTGTGAGATCTGAAATTTGTCGAGGTGTTAAAACTCCTGTTAAATTTTTTATGCTTAAAACACTTGAAACATTACTGTTATGGTTTGGAGATAAACTTGCATTAAAATTTTGATTCGATTTGTCATTTTGCCATCTCGAGTGTCTTACTTTTGGTGAAATTTTACTTTGCCTATCATTATTATTATTAAAATTATGTATACCATGAACCAACTCTGAATTGTTTTGTGGATTTGGAATATTTAACTCAAATAGTGAAGGTATGTTTTTCTCTTGATTTTCAGAATCTTCTGGATATTGTTGCTTAAGTTTTAATTGAGTGGTCTGTATCATTTTCAAAGCATCTTCGCGATTCAGTCTAGGAAAATCACCTAAAATTTCTTTAGGAGCCGATTCAATATGCTTAAGCAAAATATTTTTAAGACTATCATTTAAAGGTTTCCCATGAGCAAATTTACAATCGTCTTTATATATGCACGGAAGACCAGTATGGTAATATTTGCAAGGAAAATCCGCATGCATATACAAACATTTATCCCTTTTTGCACAGCAGTCCATTAAATAAAATTTACATAATTCCATTTTGCGAGGTGGCTGGGCATCATGGGAATAAATACAATCATCACCTTTATGACATTTTCCTTGCATATAATATAAACATACGCCATCAGAGTCTTGAATGTTGTGATTACCCCTTCGTCGGTCATTCTTGTTTTTATTTCTCTCCCTTTGTTGATTTCTATGCCTCTGGTTGCGTTGATGATGATCTCTCGAATCCTGGCTGCTATCTGATGCATAAGAATCGCGGTCTTCTTCTGGAAACTCAATATCTTGTGACTGTTTATGTACAGGTGACGCACCTCGAACACACATCATTTCACTTTCATCCATTTCATCAGAATACTCTTGCTTCTTGCGTTTCTTACTAGGACCATCCTTTCCTTCGTATTTCTTTCTCTTCTTATGCTTCCGCCGTTCATCAACATCACCCTCGATATTTCCGTCACTATCCTCATTCTTGTTCATCGCTTTTCTAATGGCTTTTTCAATATTTCCCGCAAAATCATCTTCTAGTGCATTAACATTTTTACGAGACTTTTTACTCTTATCTTTATGCTTCTGCTCTCCTTTATTTGACTTTGATTTCTTCTTCTTACCTGATTTAGAGTAGTAAAAGTGTTGCGAATCATTTTCATTGTGAGTCACCTCCTCTTCTTTAGCTGGAACAACGTCATCTTTCTGTGCATCCTGTGCCGTTTCTGTAGTTTCTCCGTCGCTTTCAATCTCGCCATCTTCCAAGTCGGTGTTTGATGCTGGATCCGCCATTTTTAAGGTACCACTGAAATTGAAATAAAAACTCATAAATTAATTAGATAAAGGTATCTATGAAAATAAGTAAACTCAATAATAATAACCTACTTAGATAATTTTATTCTTCGATGGTTTTCTCTAATTTTTAACAATGTTAATAACCGTTAGTTACTTAGGTGAATTTATACAGAGAAAATCTAGTAATTATTAAAAAATATTTGTGCGGTTTTATAACCCCCATTTTTATAACAGTTAGACTAAGTTATATAACATCCTAGTTGATGTCATATGTATAATAATATAATACTGAATACAATACAAGAGCATATTTTAACTTTTTTTTTGTAAAATCGGTTATAATTATGGAATAAAATTAAATAGGCAAATAAATAGTTAGAAGATAAATATCTAGCAGGTAAGACTTAAATACTTTCACAAATTTTAATTCAGTTTTCGCGTCATACTCAAAATTTCTTAGAGATTTACGTCAACAATATACGTTCAATGAATATTTTATGGTAAATATTTAACATATATATAGCTTTTTATATAACATAAAACGAGTTTATCAAGTTATAAAAGTTCGATATTGTATCATGGCAATACTTAGTAGGTTATAAGTTGACTAGCTCGCATTAGAAACTGTTTTATTTATATTTTAATTAATATTATAAATTTTGTTGCAACTTATAAAAATAAATACCATTTAATATATACCTTAATATTAATGTGACAAAAAACTACTGTAAATATAAATTAATATTAGAAAAACAACTAAAATGTCGTAAGACTGAATTAAAAGATAATTGTATCCTTATTGACTTTTAAAAGGACTTGGTAGCTACTCAACATTGTTGATTATATTATTAAACAAAATAAGTAATAAAGTAATTAATTCAATATTATTTTTACATTCTTACTCTTTGTATCTGCTAATATAGGTTTACTTTACAAATATACGCATATAATCCTTTATCATAATCAAGATAGGGGGATCTAAGTATGTATAAAAGATAAAAATATAATGTACCTACTTTATAGTGTAGATAAATATGACGACGTAAAATTTTAAAAAACTAACGCTAATTACATTAGCGCAGTTATGATTAACAATTCCGAAAAATATGAGTCTTGAATACTAACTACTACGTAATTTTAATGTATTTGGAAAGCAACTAGAGATAAAAATTTCTTTAACATTTATCAATATATGAACATAAGCATATGTTACGTCAGTTAGTCGTTAGTATAGTACCTAACAATGAACGTTGTAATACAGGCGTTCATAGCGGACGCCATGACTATAATCCGAACAAATGTTAGAGGCCACCGCAAATTGGTAAACTTAGCCGTAAGAAAAAGGCATGACGTCATATTCTAAAAATAGGATCCGATGAAATAAATCGATTCTAATATACTACCTTATAACAATATACTTTGTCAAGTATATAGTTATAATTAGGTTTCACGATAAATTGGTTGAATTAACACACACGCATTTTTAAATACATAGGTCACACGTAGGAAATACCTGGCTATACTACTAATTAGAAGACTGACGTGTAGTACTGAATATACATAAGAAATTTGAACTTATCATCTGAATTACCCTGATATAGTGACTTACGTAGGTGAATGTATATTTAATATTATTTAAGTTCTATTAAAACGTTTATAAGATGCTAATTTTCGAAGTCTCATTAAATACTATACCTAATAAACGTCGAATCAATTGTCATTGGGAAAATCTTCTAAAAGTCACTTAATTGTTTTCAAACGCAGGAATTAATTCGACATTTATGGCAGGATACAGTAGAATAACTGTTCATAGCCACAACTTTGAAGTAAATAATAAGAAGCCTGCAGATACGCAAGCAGTGGGTGGCCGTTCACATTTCACAATGTCTCGGCTAGGCTCTCACCGCGATCGAATTATTATATGAATGACGTCAGCCTTCTAGAACAGCAAGATAGCTTTGTCCTTCCTTTTAACGAGGTCACGAATCGTGTAACGCTCACAAACACAAACACATGAATTGGCGTATAGTTGCCCACTACCAATACAAATATACCTACCATTTCCAGTCGGTAGGATTATACACAAACGAGTTTAATAATCATAGACTAATTTGGATAACAAAATTAGAACGCACTTTAGGAGTAATTACAAAGTTATTATCCTTCACCACAAGCCCATAAGATTAACAATTAAGTAATGAGGAAATTCACCTAAATAGGAATTCGTAAAACTAATTAAGTGCATGCATTTTTTAAAAACTACGTAGCATAAAAACTAAGACACTCCGCCGCTAAAAACGAATGGAAGTCCGCCATTTTGTATGTTCTATTAACAAAGAGCTGATTTATGTAAGATGTTGATGGAAAAGTGAATAGGTATTATTATTAATCAACATAATAATAGTAATAAAAGTGTATTACAAAAAAATCACAATTTTGGGGAATTATAGATCGATTAATTAAGCACTAAGTAGTAAAATATTGGGGACACGCATTCGTCGAAATGACCTAGCAAGTAAATATATAATTAAGTGTTACCAATCTTACATTAATGAACAATTCACTATGTGCGACTACTATACGCCATGTAAAAAAGATAATCTTTCATAGCATTGCTGCATATAGACGAAACAAATCGACAACGCAACAATGAATTCAATTTCAGGTTCGGGCGTCGACTGCAGCGAAACAAAAGCTAAATCAGTAAATATTTAGTTCCATTTTGTACCACTTCATAAGGGGTAGCGCTGGAATCTTGTCAATTGTACCAATATACAGAAATAAATTGAAACCAAAATATATCTAAAAGAATCAAATGTCTTGTTAAATTAATAACTTTACAAATTTGGCTATATTTTAAAATATTTTATGATTTTTTATCATTTATTATTTGAAATAAAATTACGAGAATAATAAAATAATGTATAAAAGTATCTTTTTATCACATTTTTAAGCAATGTCATAAACTACAGAATGAGTTACTACATTTACCTTGTCTAAATCTTGCAATAATTACAATACTTAAAAATTAAAAAGTAATAAGAATTAATTAAAATGTATTCCAGTTGACCTTTTTATATCTCTCTAAGATATAAATAAAATTAATGTGTGTAAAATTTCATTAAATTTCCAAACGTAAAATTGTAGTACATGATATTTTTCTTTCTCCTTTTACGTTATAAATTGGAATGTTCTCTATTTTAAAAAGATTTAAATTATGGAAAATATCATGATATTTGTCATTTATTAAATATTTCATTTGAATACTTTTCTGTGATCAAAAGCAAAAAAAGTGTTACAATATTATTTACAAATAACGCCACCTTCACGTTGTAGTATTTAATTACTGGTAAATCAAAGTGTCAATGTCAAATTTGTTTTATCGATAAGAAATCAAGTGATTAGTAAAAGAAAACAATGACATTTGGAAAACTGTGATAACGAGAATACAGTCAGCACATTTTGAGGAATGATTGTCAAGTGTTTATATTAATCCAGAATTTCATAATATGAACATATTCAACCCTAGTATTCCTTAAACTGTATATCTGTTCTAATAAATGACCATAATATGTAAATTAGTCTTTTAAAAAGGAATAGTTTGTTGTTATAAGGTTTTAAAATGTCTGAACAAAATAATCCATTTGCTGGCTTAATAGGAAGTCATGAAGGAAAATCTACCAGTGATGTTGAATTTGTGTCGACTCCTTTACAAATACCATCAAAAGAGAATAATGAAGATGATAATGTTCAGACCATCAATAATATAGTAGAAAATGTTTTTCATTTTACTATAAATGCTGAAGCTGTTGATGAAAAGTCAAACAAACAACTCGTCTATCTAGAGGAATTAGCTCAAGCTATGAATCCTCGTGTTCGTATAGATTTAGAAGCATTAGAACAAGCACTGTTTGAACGACTGTTACTCCAAGATGTAGAACAGCATATTATTCCAAAAACCATGAAAGTTTATAAGGAACATGTTATACAGAAACAAGTGTTTCCTTATCTTTTTAGTTCTATGCAAAACCTTCAAAGTTATGATTTTGCCCAGGATATCACAGTGAGAAATGGTATAAAGAAGATGAGAGAGCTTATCTTCAGAAATGCAGTTACAGCCCTCAAGCAGCCAGCTTTATTTGAAGGACAAGATTTTACAAGCCAGCTCATGGAACTTTTACAACATGTTGATCCTCAAAGTCACACTTTCTTTGTTGATTTAGTCAAAGCTTTTATGTCCGAGGGTATTGTTTTCAACTTAAAATTAATTATAACAAAGTAATTATCAAAAGATAACAATGTAATGTGCTCAATGTTTACTTTTCAGCTGACACCGAATCACAAAATCAATTAAGAGACACTATGATCCCTGTTTTAAGAAAATTGCATATAGATATCAACAAATCAAATTTAATCAATTTACCGATTTATATTTTGCCATCCATCCATATATTTGCAAGTAAGTACTCAAGATTTCTTTAAATATTTGTGTTTGAATAATCAATATACACATAATATGTAAAGAGTTAATAAATATAAACATTTGATCACACATAGGCTTTAATGCATTGTACTGTATCTGTATTGATTAATTATTATTTTTTATTCACACTTAGTGCGCAAAGGCAAAATACACAAAAATTATATATATATTATAGGAAGATTGTAAGAAAATGTTACTGATATATTATAATAATGTATAATTATAATAAATATAGTTTGTAAGGGTCTTAAAATTGCTATTCGGAATCATGAATTTTAATGTCATGACATCATGTGCCAATAAAACTCCCATAAAAATCGGTCGAGTTTTTTCAAAGATTACTTAAACATACTGCTATTTTAATATTACAATATACAAACATACACTCCAATTTTATTTACTATTGAAAACCATAGTTGTAATATTGTACTTATTATTTTTAAAAATATATTGAC
This sequence comes from Hebomoia glaucippe, assembly GCA_025727935.1. Taxonomy (NCBI): domain Eukaryota; kingdom Metazoa; phylum Arthropoda; class Insecta; order Lepidoptera; family Pieridae; genus Hebomoia; species Hebomoia glaucippe. The sequence continues at coordinate 13,392,636 of JAOSYY010000012.1, read as the reverse complement.
AGGCAGTCCACATTTAGCACCTATTCTAATGGAGGTGTGTGAGCCTAAGAATGAAGTACTTGGAAGGCACTACCAAGATTCGGTCCTTGGTGCTCTACTGTGTTTGTCTGTTTTACCAAGAACATCAACAGCTCCCCATGAATTTTTCGATAATCCTATGGATCAGGTATTGATGTAACTTTATATTACTTTATAAATATACATGTTATATATATTTAAACTAACACTTAGAAGAATTTTATTTATCCTTGATAACATAAGTAAATTTTAAATTTTTAAATGAATAAATAAAGTTAATCCCTCTTGACTATATTTTGGTTTTCATTATATTTCAGGCTGCTATATCAATGACGGAAACATCCGTTTGGAATGCATCATCACATCTCATGAACAACATGCATAAAATATTCTTAACACTATTAAAAGGGGGGCCTCAAATTAAGGAACGTCTTCTAACTTGGATTGGAAAATGTTTGAAGGCTAATGTTGCAAGGGGAATGCTGTGGAATGTGCAGGTATTAAATATTTTTATGGCTTCCTAAATTGAGAGTTATCAAAGATCATATATTAATTAGCTAGGTAAACCTGTATTCAAATTTTGTTTTGATATTAGAAACTTTCTAGGTCAAGATTTTAATATTCAATCAAATAGTAAATTCCCAAAAATCAGACATATCTGAAGTAATTACTAGGATTGTTGTGAATATAATATTAAATTTTAGGCTGGTGATATAAGTGCTGCCTCACTGCAGTGTGTATCTGATGGGTTCATGTTGAATTTGGGTGCAGTTTTATTGCAACTTTGTCAGCCATTCTGTACAACAGCAAATGATCCTAAGTCGCTAAAGATTGATCCTACCTATGGGGCGGTACCTGTAAGTATTCCCAGATGATTTATAATTTTGTTTAATGCACTACCTAAAGGATGTTATATGTAGTTCCAATGTACAGCAGTTTTATTATTTAATGATGTCTATTGTATGTAACTTGTAAAGCGATAAGAAGATTAATGAAAATCCTGGTAAATTTTATTTAATTCATGTTTGTAATAAAAACACTATTTTATTATGACTTGAAATTTTAATGGCAAAAATTTACATTAACTGCATAGTTACAGTATGGGTGAGCTTATTAAAATTTTCTACTTTCAGCCAGACGAATGTGCAGCTAAATCAGTTCATTTAGATTGTCTCCACAATGAGACTTGTCTACTGCCAGCCCGTGAGTCTCAAGATGGACAAACGGTTAAAAGGCCCACAGCCGACACATATAACTTTGTCACAGAATGCTTTTTTATGACACAGAAATGTATTGATTTAGGTATGTTATGAACATATTAATTTAAAAATGACATTGATTGGGTGCGGGTTCGA
>JAOSYY010000012.1:13375187-13386083 GCA_025727935.1 Hebomoia glaucippe | reverse complement strand
TAAAGAAAAGGAGGAGGAAGCCGACACGAAACGTATCAAATAGCGTCTCTAGCGGCTCCTCCTCAAAATCATTGTCTTATATATAAGAAACCAGATTGTATAGCTTTTCAGCACCAATAAAAAAACATGTGAGTAAAACCAGGGGACAAATCTAGTCAAAAAGTGTAAGTTACAGAATTTCTGACTGGTTGAAGACGACACTACGCTCGCTACAATAATATATTTATTTTGCCATACAGCCGCAGAAAAATCTTGCCTCTTTCTCGATGACAATTTACACCCGAATCGTATGCCCCGGCTCGTTCGTAAATATGAATTTGCATTCCATATCGGAGAAACTCAGATACTTCTTCATATTTTATACTGAAATTCCTTCGTTCACAAACTTCACACATGTACTAAGGGTTAGATTGTGTGAACTGTAATTAGATCAACGTATCTAGATGTTTTTAAAATATCTGATCACTACTTACTTTAAACTCAAGAATAAATTAAATAAAAAGAAACATTTTAATAAATCTATAATAAAAACGGATGTTTGGGAACTGCTCCCGAAAACGAAGACAGGTGACTCATGACGCATTTAATCATGGTACGAAAAAAAAACAATACTGACTAAAAAAATCTTGTTTTAAAAACGTTTTATTAGCGTTATTTCGCTCCAACATGTTAATCCAGCTGTTTTTGTTATCATGCTTCATTGCTGGTTCTTTTTTTTAATTTTTTATGAAACTATCGTTTCATTTAGCTGTACTCACATGATGGAGCGTAAATAATGCTAATAAAACGTTTTAAAAATATGCCTTTTTTAGTCCTAATAGATTTCCGTACCATCATCAAAGGTGTCATTAGTACTATCATCTGTCTTCGTTGTTGAGAGCGGTCCCTAACACCCTGTATACTTTGCCAGTACAATAAGTATTTCAGCATCAATACGTATTCATATTATTCCAGATTCATCATAGGTTATATCTAAATATTAAATTTAGTATTAAAAATTAAACTATCAATTGGTTTGTACGTATCCATCGCATGTTTTTTTAATTTACAAGTTTGCGAAATTGTGCCAAAAAGCAGACTTAAAAGCCTAGCTTAAAAATACTTTAGAGCCGAAAAGCCTATAGAGTCCATTGTTAATTGCACAAAACCTTCAAATAAGTTTCGGTAAATAAACGCAGCTCTCAGACGTTAGTCAAACAGTACAAAGGCTACGAAATCTTAGTCTTTAAAGTGTAAGTTGCCTTTGCCGGGCGAGTCAGGCCAAATTGAAACTGGACTTAATTCGCACCCCAGTCACGGAGGTACCGATAGCAAATCAACTTGCCTTTTTTATCTCCCAAGGGTGAATCTTTGTAGTCTAGTTTGAATAGGTGATTGAACCTCTCCGGTGATTTATGGGGTTTATGATATTTGAATTTTAAGAGCTTTCACATAAAACGTACTTTACAAATATATATCTTGAATTTTCAATACTAAATATATTAGACTATTTTTATACCAATACAATTCAAAACATTGTAATTTAATAAAAACATTATCGTACTACAGATATTACTAACGTTATCTTAACGTTAAAAATTACAGATTAATTTATAGACAACAGTGAGAGCATTATCCTGCTACACAATTACGATAATTGCATTAAAGGATAAATAAATGAAACATGCTGACGGTACGGGCTGTTCGTCCGGTGTCCAGTCCGGACGAATTGGCATGCATTGCGCTTCTACTTTTTACACGCCTATTCCAAGACCTATCTCGGTGGTCCAAGTGGTAAACTGTTAGTGATTTTTCACTAAAAAAACTACGAGCCGAAAATTATAGGGAAAACTAATAACGAGATAATAATAATAATAGTCTGTTGAGAGTACTTAACACAATCTCCTAACAATGTTTAAAAAACTTTTGACGGTAGTTAATTAATTGTTATTGATCCTCCGTTTTTCTAATTTTCCGCAGTCAAATACAAAGTAAAATGGTGTTGAACAAAGCTTTATTTCAGATTTATACTTGTTTTTCAGAATTATTTGCTACAACAATTTTTTAATTTAATAGTTAATCAAATATTACAATTTCCGCTGCAGCCTATGACTTACACGGTATGTTATCAAAGTTGCTACATATTACACACGTCCTCTATAAACGGTGTCTGCTGATCGACTATTTACTTATCAATTTTGGACCCCAATAAAAATATACGAACATGTACCAATGCACTATAATAGCATCACGTCAGTTTTCTATCTGTATTAAGGCTATTATTATTTATCTGTCTCGTAGTTCTCGTCTATTAAACCTAGTAAAGTGTATTGAACAAAAATATCAGAAATTCCACTCGTAACATGCGTTATCAAATAATTTCTTTGGAGTCTGAAGAAATATCTTTTGTGGAAAATAGTTAAACAATTTTTTAAATGATGAAATTATTCAATGATTCGATTGACAAGACATATATATTATAATAATATTTTACTAATATATTTATGTTAACAAGTCTGAAACAATTTTTGTTTAAATTCTCTAGTATCTTTTTTCTACTATATGAAGGCAAGCGAACATACAGTTCACATATACTAAGCTATTTCTATCGCCCATGTGCACCTCAAAGCTTAGTAGATCTAGAAGACGCGTTGCCAACCTTAAGGCCTTTTTTTATTTCGAGTATTCGGCAATTCGTGAACTGAAATCGAAACGCGCATAGCACTTCACGACTTTTCCATCTACGAACGGTGGTACGTGACCCGGACGGAAGAAAATATATGAAAATAATGTTTAGATAAAATATAATGGATCGTTCGGGGGAACTTTTAAAATGACAACCGTGAAAGTGTTAATAAAGTAAGGATAGATTTCCCGGTGATTAGCGCAATTAATCACAATCAACGCTAATCGTCTCACTTCGACCGAACTGCCATTCCGCTCCATAAAATCTTTTTCATAATGAAAATTATTAAGGACTTTTTGAACTATAAAAAAATTATTTGAAAAAGAATAGCTAGGAACTTCTCGATATTACTGAGTTAAATTACGAGAATAGTTAACTATTAAATAAAGTGAATTTTAACGGATCTTAAGTATTTATTAGCATTATTTACGCTCAATCTTGTAATTACAGCTAAATGGGACGATGATTTCATAAAAAATACATTACTTTAGTAAAAAAACAGTATGATAACAAAAACAGCTAGACTAACATAATGGAGCGAAATAACGCTAATAAAAAGGTTTTATAAATATGATTTTTTTAGTCAAAATCGAATTTTATTCCGTCCCTTCATCAAGGGTGTCATTAGTACTAATAACCTGTCTTCGTTTTCGGGAGCAGTCCCCAAACATCCTGTATAATGAGAAAAGAAGTGTTGTAAAAGGATGCACTGCTTATAAACAACTTCACTCTATGATATTAAATTGTGTACTTCACTGTAAGTTACAGGAACGTCGCATAAAGAATACATAAGTTCAAAACCTTTGTGATATCTATAAATATAGATATTTTGAAATTTGTTCCTTTGTTTGTAATAACTACCTCTCAACAGCGAAACTGGCCAACATTGTTACTTAATGTTCATAATAAATTCTGCTTCAAAAATTCTTATTAAAATCTCGTCCGCACCGCGTCAGCAAAAGTCCGCAAGTTCCCAATTCTTTTAATGATTTATCATCACATTTCGCGTGTTTATTTCTTCACTGTGTGGTCTAAGTTACAAACTGTCGCTTTTTTATTAATTTCGAAACTAATCACAATTACTATATTTTTTATAGATATTTCATAAGCTATGTCTTTTCTATGTTTCTATGTAAAGAAAAATATCATTCTTTCTAATATTACTTAAAAATTACATAATTGGCATATACTTGTAGATACTAATCCTATCATAAATGCAAAAGTTAGTCTGTATGTTTGTGACAATTTTTTTATCAAGTTAGTAAAAACTATTGACTACTTTACTTCATTTAAAATTTATAGTGCGAATAAAGACAGTCAACATTGATAAGTTTCGAAAAACATCCTATATACACTGAGAAAATTGTCAAATAATTCTCATAATTTTATTAGCATAGTATATAAATATATTTGTCTGTATTTAATTTAAATTCGCCATTCGCTCTTAAATTGTATCCGTCTTTTCTATCCCCCTTGCATCAAGCCCTCTTCTCAGATATCATTGTTAGCGAAAAATTTTAATTTTTACAAATTACAACTAAGTAAATACAATTTAAAAATTTTGTTATATTTTGTATAAATATTTATTTAAAATGGCAACGTTACTATGTAAAAATATATCTTTGAAAGATTCAGTAATTGAACTCAAAATATAAGCATTTAATATATTTTTAATTTTTATGTACGAATTTTTAAAGATACATTCTACAGGGTGCTTGGGGACTGCTCCCGAAAACGAAGACAGGCGAAAGTACTAATGACACCTTTGATGAAGGGACGGAATAAAATTCGATCCTGACTAAAAAAAAACATATTTTTAAAACGTTTTATTAGCGTTATTTCGCTCCATCATTTTAGTCCAGCTAGTTTTGTTATCGTGCTTCATTGCTAGTTCTTTTTTATAGTAAAGTAATATATTTTTAATGAAACTTGTACTTACAAGATGGAACGTAAATAATGCTAATAAAGTGTTAAAAATATGTCTTTTTTTTTAGTCAAGATTGATATTTTCCGTCCCTACATCAAAAGCGTCATTAGTACTATCGCCCGTCTTCGTTTTCGGAACAGTCCCCAAACATTCTGTATAAAAAAGCTCGATTATATGTATGTATGTAATATATAAAAATATTAATATTACTGTGCAGTTCGAATCGGCGGCGGTGGTTTGATAACGTCCCTACAAGAGGTAGCGACCCGCGTGAGTACGATTGCAGCGCAGCGAAAGCGCGACGAAGAGATCCTGGCAAACGCACCCGAAGAATTTTTGGATCCGATTATGAGCACGCTTATGTTGGACCCCGTCATTCTGCCCAGCTCTCGAACCACGGTCGACAGGACCACTATAGCCAGGTTAAAAAATTACTTAATAGATCTTGAAAGGACATTTAACACCAATTAAGACTGGAAATCATCGCTGTTTATATGTTAATATTGTCTATAAACACATTCATAGTGTATCTTGCAATGTATGAGTAATAATCATTCCAACCAGACGAAAAGGTGAAGCATATTCACCGTACAGCCATTTCTGTTTTTTATGATTAATTAATTAATATTATGATATTTCCGTTAAATAGTATTCCTATAATTTTATACGACGCATTCAATTATTTGGTATGCCTTACCGAAATGGCGCCGACTGTTGAAGTTTAATAGTAAATAATGACTTAAGTTTTTTAGATTACCGAAATAGTTTTTTTGTACAAGCATTTTTGGTTAGTAACATATTAATTATTTATTATAGGCACCTTCTCAGCGACCAATCGGACCCGTTCAACCGTTCGCCGTTGTCTATGGATCAAGTAAAATCTGATACGGAACTAAAACAAAGGATACACGCGTGGATTGCAGAGCAAAAGGAAAAAATACCTCAAACTTCGAAAAGTCATTCCTAAACTGTGACGATATTTCTTCTAACTAGACTAGTATTAGTTTTTAATATATTGAAACTAATAAGTTTATTAGTTACGTACCTTCTGCAGTTATTTTATAAAGTAATGTTACGGTTTCCGTATAAAACCTTCCTTCTGGAAATAAGAGGGATGAAAATGATTGAAAGTCTGTTTTGTATGTGTTTTCAAATTATTCAGTCGGCATACTGTTTTCTAATCTTTCCCCACTTAATAGACGGATTTGTTGTGAATTTCATCTTATTTTGTTTAGTCCTGTAGCTCGTATAAAAGTACGTACTGGTTTCCTAACTGTCAACTTCTTGACATATGCAAAATAATAAAGAATCCATTCACTATTAACTGTTCATTCTTATATCTTTCAATGATGATTTTGCCGCGTCATATGTTATTCGTATCTGTGAAATAAGTCTTATATTATTATATTAGACCAAAACGCAATGTTGCTTTGGTAACTTGCCTACCAATATACTTATGAAGATAGGATGTGGCTCGAAAAGTAGGTTTGTCAGAAAGTACTTTTAAAATTTTGCTATACATTATAGCGATATTTGTCGTACTAAGAGACAGGTGAATGATTTTCATTCTTGTTTTTGTCGAGAGCCTGGTAGTAGTGTATAACGTTACGAAGTGTAGTAATACAGTCGGTACATAAGCCTACCATAACATTTACTTAGTATATATATAACATTATTGATGTGTGATATTTTTTGGATTGCTCAATCTTTTGTAAATCAGACAAGAATCCTACAAAGTTTTAGTACTTTATTCATTATTTATCCAATCTATGGAATTGTAAGAAAAGTAGATATTGTTATCACTGGGCTGTCACTTTTCAAAACATTGTTTTTATTTCCTATGGTGTTAGCGTATATATTATATAATTCTAAATAGTAAATTCGATTTCCAAAAAAATGTTTGAATATTAATATGTGTATGTAACATTTATTTATATACCTCCTTAGAAAACACCTTGAATGTGAGAATAAAATATTGTAATGCATGGATATTAAAGCCATCTTTTCCGAATGTTCGTTTTTACTTAAATACATAGTTAAGGATAAAGAAAATAAAATACAAATGTTAAATCAGTCTGTATATTGGATATGTCTGCAATACAGCAAGATACAATACAATGAAAACAGGTAAAAGTGATAAAATATTGGAAACAAAAATAGTAATTAGAATTTCTTCTCTGAAACAAAACTATAATAAAACCATTCTTATGATTACTTAAAATCGATACTATTATTATTGATGTTAATCAATGCCTCTAAAAAACAAGCCCTTTGTAAAGCACTGTAAGTAAAAAAATTAAATCGATTTTTTTATCAATAAACCTCAACAATTTGATAACTAAAACTCAACAATCCCTCGATAATTTTTCTTATTTACTAATTTTGACGCCTAAACATTATTCAATAACAAAATGCTGAACAAAAGGCTTGCTCAATATATAAACTTATATCAATGGGCACTTTTGGTTTAGTTTAAACGTTAGTATTTAATCTAATATCATAGTAATAAAAATTACAAACTTATCAATCACCTAAAAGCAAACATTAAAATAATTAACCTTCTATAAAAGAACTATCAAATCTAAGATTCTAGCAAAGTTATATTATGGTACATCTCTCACAACTCCTACCCTGAACATACAAAAATATCTTTATGTACTTTTAAAAAAAGATTACACTTCTGCACAAAGTTGTTCCATGGAACATCTTTCTGCAGATACCTCAGCGGTTTACATTAAATTAGTAAATAAGGGACCATATTTATAGCACACATTTATTAACAGCTAACTTTTTGGGTCGCCTAAAACTTACTAAATCTTAAGAGTAGGTAACGTCATCGGGAGAGATAACTCTAAATTACAACCTGGACCTGTGACATTAGCTAAGCATTATGTTAATAAAGCATCGGATTCCAAATATGGGGTGTCTATTACGTCACGGAAGCGAACGGGAAGCCATTGCATCAACGAAGCTCAATAATTACATTAATGTACATTCGATGTAAATGCAACTCATAAGAAGAGTGTCAAAGGAGAAAACGAAAATCGACTGTTAAGAGTTATTCGTCGAAGTTATTCACATACACGGATCGCTACAATAATCGTCAACATTACAGCTACATATTGCACTTATGAGAAAATCTACACAGAAATCCGGATTTTAAATACTGGCTCGGTTTTTTCCACAATTTAATTATTCCCATTTCTTGCGCAGCGCTTAATCATAGTAAGTTATAAACTAATTATTTTCAAATCATGATCGTTTTAAATTTCGAATGATACACTTTCCGTTAAGTTTACTTATTCTTATTAAAGATCATACTTTGTACATAACAAAACAACGTCGTTTTGATTGTCTCACGCATCGTTTAAAAAATAAAACCTTCAAGAGTTACCGTTCACTATAAAACACTTGTCGCGTGCCAGCAACGAGTACATAACACGGCTATAATCACTGCACAGCACCTTCGTAGCACTTCACAACTCGCGGTTACTGTTCGTTTGCGCACGCGCACTCCGAGTCAGTCGCGGTACCCGCCAGAACCCGAAGTTGTCAAGCGACATTCAATACTCACTTACATATCACAATCATTAGTTAAATCATAAGGTTATACATATATTACGTTAATCATTACTATAATTATATACATATCCGCAGCTTGATTTTTATAATCACAATGTTTACAATTTCAAATTCGGCACATATCATAAGTGTGGCTCTTAATAAAAATTTTGATTGAGCAATAATACGATTAAAATTACTCTATTCCAAAGGTGAGCCTTCCAAAATATATATTTGCCGTCGACTTTTACAACACTTTAAAAAATAATAAAGCAGATCTAACTATGTTTTCAACACTCTACATTATCAGTCTCGATGATAAAAATGCTTTTGGCCAAAATGAGAGATCCAATTGGCGTGGTCCTTTCTTTCCTATCCGAATGATATAAAAGCAGATACCATGTCTAAGCCAATATACTCAATACAGATTCTTGACAAAACTGTTATCCTGAAGTGTCCTATGTGATAAGTCGTTTACAAATCTAGTGTCTAAACAGTAGCAGTTTCAAGCGGTCATCATGAAAAAACTTGTATATATACACGATATTAATTAATCATCTTGCAAAAGCGTTTATTTGACATTAGAAATAGTAAATTCATATGAATATTTTTATTTTGATTTATGAAAATTTTAGTATAAAACAACACGATCTGAGTATAGTTTGTGTAACATATAAACGCCCGAATACAATATTAACTAGGTACTACACAATAGCACTGCAGCACACACTTATATTAATCGTAAAATTTTTAGTTGTCAAGATACCTGTATCAAAGTATGTGTAAAGATTTTAAAAAATCAGTCTATCTTAACCACGTTTTCTTGTCAAATCCAAACGTTTTAAAGCTATTTCCATTTGAAAATCATCGCACATTCTCCTGTGAACCCCCCTATCGGCTAGCTCTGTCCAAAGTTTGGTCCTAGTTCTCACAAACATAATCTTTCGCATCAAAGAAACAGTAAGGATTTCGGGAGATTAAGATTTGATTGATGTCTGTATATATTCTATTGAAATTGAGATCATTGAAATATCCAACCACTTCTAAAAACATTTAGGAGAAATTAATCTTTTCTCAGAATATTTGTTGTTGGTACTAATGACACATATGTTTCGCATAAAATGCGATTGTGATCGTTCATCTATAATACATTATTTAATCTCTTTTGACTGAAATCGACAAGATAAGTTAAATTCAATTAACTTTGAATTTACCCATTCGATTCTCAATCAAACATTTTTTTAAATATTAACAAACATTATTGTCACTTCTATGTAAAGAAATGCAGTTGCATTGCATCGAGGAAACTCTTGCAAATGTCTACGATTTATAATTATAAGAATAATTGTATTGATAATTTTGTTTCAACTCTACACGTGTTCTCTAAGAAATCATTTTACTATTTTCATACTATAACGTTACATTTTTTTAAGAATCTAAGCCCTATCGCAGTTTTGATATTCTTTTTAACTGTTAACCGTTTTAACAATTAATCAAACGCGACCCAAATTAATATCTACCTGTAAACGCGTAGTTGTGGATGGCCGAAGAAATTTTACACAATCCCGATATCGGACAAAGATTAAATGAGCAAAGGAATTACATCACATAAACTATATGAAAATATTAGGCTGGGTTTGCTTTGCTGGATCTATATGGTGTCCTTACAATGTTTTATCGTGAGTTGCATACGTCCCCGTTACATACTACAAGAAAATCTTTTAGATTATTTTACCGACACTTTAAACGGTCACTGTAAAACTGCAAGTTTCCATTATTCCTTTCCTGGGTTAGAATAATTCAATCTCAATAAAAAAAATACAAAAAAGATATTTTGACGACGTGAATTTTTATCATTTTGTGTATCTTGCGCAGATTTTTAAGCAATATTTAGACTTAGTTATATGTTTTACGATAAAGTGGCAGAACATTTTTTACTGGCGACAGACGAGTCACTAATGAATGATTAACTGGCTTTGTGATTAAGGATTAAGTGGCGCATACAACAACTAAATATTAAATAATAATGCCCACTTTTACCTCATGTATGATAAAGGAGCATACTACAAATCAGTTAATTATTCATCCCATTCACAACAATTTCATTGTTTGTACGCACACTAACGTGTTTAATCACTTTGTGAGAGTTATCTGAACGAGTTAACAATTGGTTTGATATTAATATTTATGAAATTTGCATGAAACAATTTATAAGTAACACGTCCATTGCCTGTTGTCGAAACTTAATACCTTTTATGCGATAGTGGTTTTGGTATTTTATTATATTTCAGTTTAACTCTGATATTGTTGAGAAGTTTTGTTTACAAGCATTTACCATTGAATGACCATACCAAAATGTTTATAGAAATTGGATAACATAATCCGGGGAAACTTTAATCATTAATCATATGCTAACGGCCGCCCCGGCTTTGCGTCACTGCAATATAACTAAAACGATTATTGGAATGAGCTTCATACACCAATAAATATTGTGAATTCATAACTGAGAAGCTATGGAAAACATATAAAAAATAGAGTAGTGTATTATAAAGTGGCTACTAGTTAATAGTAGGGACAAAAATGCACCTGAATAAAAGTGATAAAGCATTTCACTTAGTTAACTTGCAGATCAAAACTTTAGCCTTAAACTGTAGCGCCCCGAGGCGGAACTTTTCAATTGTCGGATATCCTATGACAAGGGATACGTTCGATTTTATGACGATTCTACACAAAAACTGTTAAG
>JAOSYY010000012.1:13332924-13363557 GCA_025727935.1 Hebomoia glaucippe | reverse complement strand
AGCTGACACGTAGTAACAGATTATTTTACGTTTTATATTACTGCTAAATCGCTGAATAGCAAATGACTGACTAGCAACATCCATGAGAATAATTACTTACATAAATTATAAGAGTAAGCATTATTATGTAGACGTAGTTATTCATTTACAGAAATTAGATATTAAAATTGTATAGGTTCGGAAAACTGCCTTCCATTGTGTTGGGTATATAACAAGAACGCTCTTAGCCGTCTCTTAATTTAATTTAATTTTGATTTAAAAATTTGTCTAAGAAGCAGATAGTCAATATTTTATCTATTCTATATACTTATTATACTAATTAAATTACCCTTTATTAGCTAATAACATCCATTTAATTATCATATATAAAATTTTAAACTGGGGTTAAATAATAAACAAAAAATGTACACATGTTTAAAATTAAAACTATATTATATATTTCTAACAAGTTATTTTATTTTATTATAGTAGGTACATATTTTATGATTTATGGTTATTACGCGAATTTTCATTGATATTTTCCTACAATCTCATAACAATAGAGTAGGTACTTTTTCAAATATATCTTAAGCAGTTAATATACAAGATCGATTTGGTTTTAGTTTTTGTCAACATCTAAATGTAATTTAAAATTATTATTAAGTGTACCGAATGACGCTGTGAATTTCCAGTTCTTACGAGAATTCCACTCCAAACATTAATTCTTCCGACATCTTCCACTTTCGTCAAGATTATTACATACAATTTATGTATAGTCAATTATTCATAAAATTATCTTTTCGTTTGTCGTATCTCTCACAATTATAAATTACGGGCAATTATAAATTAAAAATAAAACTTTTACATTTTATGTAAGTGGAAGATACTTGAATTCTTAGCTCTAATTCATTTGATCTTATATGATAACGAAAAACGTATACATTATCTTTATTGGGCAAGCGAACGTTGACGGACTTGTTAGCACAATAGGCAGAGTACTCATCAAAGCTACGACTTGTCGGATTTAGGGTGATAAATATCCTCGCTGGCTCTGACATACTATTTTATTTTTAAACGTACAGGTTACTTGGTACAACTGATTTTATTTTAAACTCCGTGAACTATTAAGAGAAACATCGTTGGGAATAAGGAAAATTTTGCGTTTTCGTTTTTCAATGTGTCCGAATCTTTCACAAACAGACCATTTTATTAATATAAAACTGAAGGTTCCATTTGTAATTTCAAAATTACAAGGGTTTTCTAAACACATATTAAAGTATATTCAGAACTTATAATAGAAACCTAATATACTTTATAACGTTTTTGTCTGCCTGCCAGTTTGTTCGCATCAATCTCCAGAACTGGTGGATAGATCTATATGAAACTTTCGTTCACAAATCGCGAATATTATAACGAATAGCATACATTTTTATTTGAGTAAAATAGGGTTAAAAGTTAAAAACAATGACATTTTGTCGGAAAGTTTTACTGGTACGTGTTTGAAATTGTGAGAGGTCTTTAAACATTAAAAATTATTTAAACATAAAATAATTCAGTTGAAACCGCGGGGCACCATTGGTGACAAAAATTCGTGCGTTCGTGCTTTTAGCTACACTGGCTTTTTAGGTTGTTTTCGTTGCACGATAATCCTGAAAATACGGAAAATAAAAAAGAATAATATCCAGTTTCAAAAACACTGTATTGTTGATATTTACCACTGCATTTTTCATAATAAATAAAACACAATATCAAACCTTCGTTGCATAAACAGGCGTTGTTTTCATTTACAGTTTTCAGTAAACCAACAGAAACTGTAAGTATATTATAAGCGAATAATTGTATTCATATAGAAAGTAGGAATTACACTTCTATATGGCAAATATGGAATAATCTCGTGATTTTTTTTAGTTGAAAAAAACTGTCGTTTTTCATAAACTTCTAGAATGTTCAAAATACCATTTAATATCTACTATTCATTTTTTTCTGTGATCGTTTGAAGCGATTGCAAAAACCTTTTCTTTGTGTAAGAATTATAATGAGTTTAGAGCCATGGAAAATGACAAATTTTAGTCAATGATACCCTTAAACTTTTCAAAAAGCTTCCTTTTCTTTGTCTTGTTTCGGGTCTGTTTATGACAGTTATATTCAATAAAAGTTATAAGCTATATATACGAGTATTAGCAATTATTTTTTATTTCTTTGTATTAACAAGCCTTCTTTACATAATGACTTTTCCTGTACACAAAGGTGACATTAGTAATAATTAAAACACTATTCATTATGTACTTGACTTATACCACGGTATTTTTAATACTTAATTAGCAGAAGGCGCCTACGTTTGTTCTGTGTATTGACTGACGTAAAGCACTCGTGATCTTCATTTTACTGATAAAGTGTTCAAATAAACGACAATTATTATAATCATTTAAGTGTACTGTCGTATCTTTCCGTTAGGCTGTACATAAACCATCTTCCGTTGCGTAAAAATATCTTCTTAATGTTTCATGCTTCTAAATAAAGGTTATTTTTGTAGGTTAGGACATATAATGAATTCTCTGTTAACGATCCGGGCTATAGAATACATTCCATCAGGAAAACTTAAGTGAACGGCACCGTATAATCTGTTAAATAACTCCAAAGACTATACACAGGTACGCCGCTACTTTCGTAGGCCTGTACCAGAAACACAGGAGAGGGTCCATTCCGTTCGTGGTCTTTCCATTTGCTCAAGCCGAAATCGTAGCTTCTTCCTGGACGCATCTACTTATACACACATTGGGATTGGTATTGCGATCGACCAAAAATCCGGTTAGAAGTAAAGATCACTAGATTCAACAACATTTTTGTTCTTTCTAAAAAAAATATTTAGAAACGTCATAAAACACATACAATTCAAGGTGTGGTGATTTATATTCTGTGAATTCTTCCACTTGAGAATATATGTTCATCTATTAAACGCTACTATGCCAAAATTAAATGCGTATATTAAATACTCACAGTACAAATCATGGAAGTGTCACATTACCTTAGCCGAATTTTCAAGAAACGTCCAAAGGAAGGTGATTCTTATCACGTATTTTTCTTTATTTTATGACTTTAGCATTGTAAAAATGAAACAATGTCAATGTTTTTTTAATTACAAGAAGAGTAGGTTAATAATAATTTTCGTATACAATGTTTGTTTTCACCCATAAAATGTAATAAAGTTTTTAATTATCATGAGTTAATTAAACATAGGATATTAAGTACGAAGTGTGTATAAATATTTTATCACCTACATATTTAAATGCTTACCTTCTTGTTTTTACTGGAACACTGCATGCGTCTTTTCACTTATCAGCAAAGCAAATTTAACAATAAGTATATATGGCAAATAATTACAAACCTATCTCATCAAAATTTAAAATGTTTGTCATTCGTGTTTGTTTGGAAGTATTATATTACATGTAGGTTGCTTAAGTTGAAAAAAATGAAATAGAAAAACATTTAAATTTCACTTGTTCTTATAAACTTCTACAATATTGGGTTTCTTTTAGGTAGTTAAATCTACATAATGTTAAAAAATGCTAGTCAAAAGTTCCAAGTAAATTTAGGAAAATAGTACTATCTCATAATATAATTAAAAATGAAATAAACGTTCAGTGCTACTTTTTTATTAAAATATAAAACATATTTAGTTAAGAGTTTTACGCGTTACTATGGGGCTGCCATAGTTGCTAAGAACTACTTTTTTATATATATTATAGGGGCAAACGAGTATATGGCTAGTGATTACTGTCGCCCATTGACATCAGCAAGACCAGGGGTCATGATGGCCCCATGGTCTAGTCGCTGGCAGACGGTGCGCGCTATCGTGCTAGCCAAAAATGTCCGGTTAGTTTTAGGCAATAGGCTAAAAGTGCGATAGTCATTCAGAAAAAAAAGGTCGTGGCCATGTGTTGACGGCATTTCAAAATGCTTATTAAGAATAAAGAGTAAAAAACAAATAAAAGTACGTATTATATTTAATCCTTATTTGTAGGTATGTCGATGTAATAACGATATTTCGTTCGGTCTACGAACTACCTTTTAAAGATGAAAAAGGCTGTGTTGTACAGAAATGTGTATTTCGGCTTTATTGAAAGTTGAAATTGTAGTTACAATCACAAATTGGTGGCACATTAAATGTACCTGTACAAATGACATATGATTTAGGCATATCCTATCAACAAGCGAGATTCATGTTTATTTTCGGATATACCAAAAACATTGATAAAACACAACGTATTTGTCACTCTCTACTCTTCCGTTATTTGCTTTTTATTTTATGTATTTTACAAAAATGATTAGAACTATATGAATGCCACAAGTGCAGAACTAATTTTCCATTATACTTGAAACCTATACAAATATCAATATTTACGAGTAAAAGTTATTTAGAAATTATAATAACCTTTTTTATTTGAGGTAGGCTTTAGAAAACATATCCAGTATTTATGAAACATCATTAACGGAATTAAATATTTAGCTTATTACCAGGTATTACATAAATTTATATCAGCAGTTTGTTAAAGGCTGCCTTTATAGGTCTTAGCGTAAACGAATGAAATTAGTGAAGCCGGGCGGCAGTGTTTCGGAAACGTCCAGTCGGGTGCGCTCGCGCGGTTTTTTTTTTTAATTTAAACTAGAAGCATAAGCATTGTCAGTGCAGGAACTCAGTACTGTTCAGTGAACATTGCTAGTAGACTCGGGCGTTTGTCAATTATTATGTTTTTTTGTTTATTGTAGTGAAATCATGTACGGATGGTTTACAGGGACTGCCGCTACCGTAAGTATCGTAAGCATTTATTCTGATTTATTTCAAAATTAGATACATATTATTAGGTAAAGTGAACACACAATCCTAATAATAATACGTAATTTAACGATGGCAATGATGAAAAAATATACTTAATTTTTCAATTTATATAAAATATAAATGATTTTTTTGCGAAGTCGTTTAATTTAAGTATAAATAAAATTACAATGAACAATTTTTTATATGATGAAAAGATAATGTGACAATGCGAAGTATTATAATAAAATATATTTTTTATTCTATTCTCATTACTTGCGATGTTCCGAGCCCTCGTATGTATTCACACGTGCCTTTAAAATTTAAATCTAAAGTTAATTGTGAAAATGCTTTTTAAATTCTTAATAGTCTTCTAATGGGAAGTGATGATGCGGTCAAGATTGTAACGCACACGTTTCCCTTAAATTTAAGTTTTAAATTATCTGTGACAGTGAAATCCGCTGTACCTTGGTTTAGCTTTTACCGTTATTTTAATTAACATAATTCTTATGTGTATTAAGCTTGTTATTTATTGAATAAACATGTATCATTATCAGTTAAATTATATTGTAGAGAGGGAGATAAATCTGAATGGTCAAGGAAAATGAGGTTATGTTATACATCCTACAATGTTTAGAAGTCTCCGATAAGCCAACATTAATAGAATTTAATAAAACGTTTCTGATGACAGTTATGGACAGACAGCATAAGGTTCAATTGATATCTTTCAGCCACATGAAATAATTCATTATTAATTCTTTGATGCGCTATGAATATTTATTTCGAATATTCGAAAAAAAATCAAAGTAGAAAAATGTAACGGAAATAATTTGGGCACGGCACATAGGAAATTAATTAAAAAGTATATACAAATATTTCAAGTATTTACTTCGCTAAGTGCAAATTATTCAAATTAACGCCTATATCGGGATCTTTGTTATATATTTATGGTATGGTTGAGAGACGCGTATAAGGTTCACCAAGTGTTAGGTGATATTTAAGGTACACTACATACTCAATTATTTAATAACGTTCTTTTATTACTCTTTCAAATATCCGTAATTTCATAAGCTAAAGTCAAAAGTCGCCTTACATCACTTCGCTATTTTTCCATATATAAACAAAGATGAACAGAACTAAATATAAATATAATTTAAGAAAATCCTCTCACTCATTCAATACTCGAAAATAACAGACGTCCAAATTTGCGCGGTATAGAATTAGAAAATATATTACAGATAAACATGTTATATCAGGCAGGATTCGAGTTCAGTACTCATCGATTAAATGTGAGGCATTCTGCCACTAGAGTCTAGACCAACTAAGCCAACAGAGTCAAGAACACAAGAAAAACAACGGGTAATGTAGATACATGGTCGCATCTCTATTAGACTACCTGATAGGTAGTAAACCTAACAAAACGTGTTATTTGTGTCGCTTTATCTCGAAGATTTTTTGTTGCATAGCGTTTGCTATTTATATTTAACATAAAATTTTCAGAAAATCGCGTGATAGATAGAGCCAATTAAACGAAATTTACTATTATAATTATGTCTCTATTCAAAGCCTCACCCTTGATGTATAAAAGCTGTTATCGTATTAAACGTATCGCTACATTATTGGCAAGATGCTGCTGAATAAGCGAACTAAACGCATAATTTCCCCACCAATTTTCTTTTACCTGTAATCTATGCATGTCTGATTCTAATTAAATAATAGCAAAAGAACAATACGTCC
Source organism: Hebomoia glaucippe (assembly GCA_025727935.1). NCBI lineage: Eukaryota > Metazoa > Arthropoda > Insecta > Lepidoptera > Pieridae > Hebomoia > Hebomoia glaucippe. The sequence goes on along the minus strand of JAOSYY010000012.1, from coordinate 13,357,028 downwards.
TATAAACTAAACAATTACATGATTCTTTACCTAAAATGAATTTCTGCGAATGGAATGCGAACTACTACCTACTAAACAAAAATCATCTTCATAGAAATAGATGGTGTTAGTTTACGAAGTTTTGTACACACAACTATAATTTATCAGTTTGTCCGTGAGATCGCTTACTGGTATTAATTTAAACGTTAGCATAAATAAAATAATAAACACTTCATGTTATAATCCTTCCGATATAGTATTCGAAATATGAAACATGTAACTCGGTGTGTGAAATCAAATAGCTTTGAATATTTTTTGCATGGTATTAAGGAAAGAACCTATTGCTACAACAAAGGTATAATAATTTTCTCTTGGGAAATATAAACACGTCTATTTTCCGATTTAATTAAAAAAAACTAATCGGAAAACTGAGCTGTAATAACGTCAACAGATGACCTGTTCAGGCTTTCGTCATTCTCGTTCTGCGAACCTTGCATTTGTTTCAATGTATTATTCATTTTTGTTATTTCTATGACGCTTTATATTTTTAATACAATTGTCATTTAAACTAATTATTTTCCCGATTAAACAACTTTGTGATATTTGGATTAAAACAATATTTAAATAAAATTATTATACGCTACTAAAAACGAATTAGAAACGTCATCTGTTTCAAACCATGCATATCATGCTGTAGGTATAATAATGATATTTTAATATATTATAAGAGTAAATGGCATACTATCGGATACGGTGATAAAGGAGAGATAAGTCACTGATGATGATTATGATTGATATTTAATGTGGTCTGGATAAAAATAAACACTAAATCATAAATCTGTACCTATAATGACGAATGTTTTTAGATTGGTGGTCTAAGTATGCTCTGAATTGTTGTCTTCTGCATTCCCTGCTTACAAAATTAGACGTATCGGTATAAACATTATTATAAATACACCGCGATTTAATATTTGTGTGTTAAAATTCAATTATTTTGGCAATTGGAGCATATGTAGTCGATGTCTGTATTCAAGTATTTTTCTGTCACTACGAAATTAACTATTAAATAAATGTATTATATATAATAAGAAACGGGTAAATGTTATAAAATTTAATACATGTTTTGTTTTACGATTCAGACCTGTTGTCTTGAAAAAGTAACAAATATCTAAACATTCATGTTTTAGTTTAGATAAGATCTTTAAGAAAAATCTAACATTGTAAAAAAAGCTAGATTATATTCGTTATAGGATTTTTAAGTCCAATTTAACATTGTAAAAAAGCCGGATGATATTCGTTAAATGTGGACAAATAAAATTTTTTTTAGTTGTAAACTTATACGCTGAATTGTAAGCAATGAGTAATTATGGAGAATTCTCTGTTAAGTGTCAAGCTTTATAGATGATAATTTTCTATTCAAGTGGCTATAAAACTCAATTTCGTTCGTTATATCAACGCAAAATTTTGATACTACCTGGTCTTGTCCGAGAAGCGTTCTCAAAATGATCTAAATTGATTAACCTAGTTAATTTTTCTTGCGTAGATCCGTAGTTGAACGCCCTCCGTGTGATAAGGTAACAGGTTGGAAACCGTTCTTGTCGAACTTTACTATCAAACATTATTAATAATAATTTATTTAATCTTAAATATATTATAAACAAATTATTCTTCAATTAGGTACCTAACGTTTTTAGAATATTGAAACTGGTATAAATATAATAATATTATATTAAAATTACCTACATTTGTTTCTAAAGTGTGACAGTAGGGTCTTACAATAATTTCAGATTCAGAAAAATATTTGTGAACGCTGTGTATTTAATGATCATTTTATTTTATACTTAGCAGTTCCGAAGGTCGTGTAGTACTTTTATTTTATCATACAGACTTATAAAATTGTAACAGTCTTGACGTAAAGTAAATGCATATTAAAAAACCATTTTTTTTTTTAATATTGAAATTCGATTTATTTTTGCAATCCCCTCTACATATCTGTGGTTACAACTCGCAGATACTGAACTTGTTTTGTTTCCAAACGGGTTTTCTGACGTTAGGAAAATTGTATATTAATACGGTAAAGGTTTAATACCTAATAGTCCAAGAAATCTAGATACGTAATAATAAAAAATATAATATTATTACGTTATAAATATAATCTAGGCAGTAATTTTATCTCAAGAAATAAGTAAAAAAGGTGCAAATGTCATGTCGTGTTTGTATATATTAAGAAGATAGGTGTAATGTCTAAGTAAATAAAATTATGTCGACAAACTTAAGTACATACAAATTGTCGTTGTCGCTTATTAGTGAGTGGACGTTAAATGTAGATACATCTCGTCTATAAACATATCGAAACGCGCCAACTAAGTTGAATAAAAACAAAATAATCATAAATCAAAAAAGCTACTTATTAACAAATAATTTATAAATTATATTTATGATAACTTGTCGCGTTTGTGTTCAATTGTTTTTAAACTCTCACGTCATATTTAAGTACAATAAAAAAAATTATAGGTATATTTTGTCGTGTAGACCGTATATCAGTCTCGTGACAATACGAATCGGTTTGCGTTCCCTCCAGCTGTTTCTCAAAAGTATTTGTTTAACAGTCTTATAATGTTTGAGGATCTTTTGTTTACACAAAAGTGCCAGTTCATATGTTATCTTAAAAACCAAGGCTACACTTGTAGGTTACGGCATTACTGAAAAATACTCACAAATGCGCACATGTTGGCCATTTTCTTATTCGGTGTTTAACCTCCGGTATTTAATGAATAGTATCACTTTTATCTTTAATTGTGTTTAGTTCAGTAAATAACAAATCAGTATCGCATAAACCTTGAGCGAGATGTGATGTTCTCGCACATTGTGTCCTTGCATTAAATGCATGCGGGTTTAGACAAGTTTCAAGTTTTTTTTAGTGGACAATGGAGTTTCAATATTATCCGGGAAACTATCAACAGACGCGAAGAGTTCAGGAACAACCATGGTGGGACGAGGAAGATACGCTAACAGATCGACAACTTAATGGTGAGACATTTGACCAGTTTCCATATTTGCTTCGGTCAAGTTCATTGCTAATAAGATAAAGTTGTAATCGCTACGATACATTAAATTGTAATAAACGTATATGGTACATTTATAACTCGTAACTGTGTTATATTTTCACATAAATACTTCATTGCTTATTAACTGAAAAGATAATAGTACCTAGATTTAATTTTTGAAGCTAGGTAAGCTAAGCTAGACATTTCAAATTGTTATTGCATAGTGAAGACATTTGGAATACTTGAGTTTAGATGTAAGTTTTTCTTGTCTTATATAAATGTTAAAAATGTGGGCTACCTCGTCCTTCTTACGATTTACTTTCTGCATCATAATATTAAAAAAATCATAAGAAATATATAGGTCAACAGCACATGATTAAATAACATAACACAAAAGATAGACCTCGAAACAGACAACTTCGATTAAAGTAGAAAATTAATAAGGAATTAAATGAAATTTTAACGTGCATATATTGTAAATTATGCAAGTTTTCACACACATCAGGTATTGTTCAGCCATATGTACTTTAGTTTGCTTTAATAATGGTGTTGAACCTACGTTTTGACTAAAATTTACGACAATAGAGCGTAGCACTATAGTTTCATTTATCACGTTATTTTCGATTCGTATATAATTCTTGAACAATGAAGATACTATTATATTAGATACAGATTATAAGTAATAGCAGGGTACAATATATTTTTATAAACATTTTGTTATTAATATAACATAAATAAATGAGAATGGGTTGACCGCGCATCGATAATTCGTTATTGATGTTATGAGACTGAAGTTAATAACCTAACATGAAAAGAGCTTGATGCTGGTATGTCGATAACTGTTATGAATACTCAGTAAAAATCTTAATCGTTTATAACGACAATCGTGTCTATTCAACACCAATCTATCACTAGAAGTAGAAATTAATAGTGTCAAGGGTCAATGCTTTTATTCAATGCGATAAATATCTATTGCCGAGATTAATGCGAAAACTGTAGAATCCCCACAGTCATGATTAGTATAAAGTGTTCCGACTATTATTCCGTAAAAATTAAAATCAATTTTAGGTTTATGTTAAGTTCAACTCAATAACAAATCAAGTAATCAAAAAAAACTTAAACATATATTCTATAATCATTAGAAAATCTTATTTTTCTAATAGTTTTAGTTTTAGAATGTATAATGTGTTGTAGGGTAAATAAGTTTATGGATACGCTTTTATTCGTCGTCTAGAGTCTAGACTAGACAAAACTGTGAACCAGGATGTATCGATTTAAGGTAATTTTAGAAAGGCCCATTATAAGTTGGTAGCCATGTACGCCACTTGATATATTTGTCCTTTGGTTAACGTGTAGTTATGGAACATATAAATTGTATAAAGTTAAACCTACTTTTCTTTTTAAATTTTATAGTAATAAACTTACAATATGCTTTTATCAAAGTTTAACAAAGTTTCGATACTATCAGAAATCGTTTTATTTGCAAAGTTAAATTTTGGTTAGTTTTTTGATTATAAATAACATTAGTACCATAATATATAAACGTAATAAATGTTATTATTTTTGATATTTTCAATTGTGTCACGTTAGTGTGATCCATAAGTTGAAGAGCTATAAAAGTATACCTAGTCCTCTTTAAGAAATCATAACGTCACAGGTGATTACGTCGTGCCCGTAGACATAATAAATTCAACACAGATTATTATCGTGATCTCTGCGCTCTGAAAAAAGTTTTGGTCAATGAACTGTTTATCGTTTGATGACACTAAAATAACTAAAAATGTTATTCTCATAAACCAATGTCCTGCTCAAAGACAGCGGTTAACCTCTAGATACTTTATCTATAAAATTTCCTTTCTCATCTCGAAACCCTTACAGAACAAAATCTTCATATTAGTAAAATACATAACTTTCTGGTATATTTTGAACTTCAAACAAAGGGCTTCGCCTTCTTTGAATATCGATCTATTAACCAGCGTACCCTGAAGTGACATAGTAAAATTGAGTAGAGGTTATTGAGGTCATCGCTCACTGCAGGTCATCGGTCAATGTATAAGACTGTTCCAACATTGCGCCGCTACTAATTAATTGATATCCATCATTATAATAGCTACATTTTAACGTCACCAATTTGAAATACCTTTCGACACATTTACATACATACGGCATCCAAAAATAACGCCTGCAATTTATAATAAGCAATAGTCATACTACGTTTTTTTAGCTGAATATTTAGTAAGGGATTTTAATTTACATAATTTTAATTATTTTATTTAAATATTTAAAATACAAAGAAGCCAATAAATAATAGTGATCACAAACAACGGTAATAAATTATAGTAATTATAAACAATCACTAGTTTTAAATGAATGACCTACACTTTAAGATTAGCATTTAACTTTATTTTTTCTTTTTGTAATAACTGTGAGCTTTGTTTGACTGTTCAAATATCACCACTGCTGCAGCTGTTTTAATTGAATCGCCTGCACGAACTACGAATTCAATTTGAATTTCTGCTTGCGACAGATTCATACTTAGTACTCTTGTTTCAAATCTTTGAAACATAATTATAACAAGCGCTTTACTAAAACTTATTAGATTTATATGAATAAAAATGTCAAAATAAACCGCTTTTAACTTTCCCTATAACAATTACTTTATACGTTATTTTATAAGTCCTTTATTTATTTGTAATAATTTTAATTAATTGCTTATTACGTGCTTATAAATGTAATTTTATCTTTCTATGAAATTTATTGATACTGTTATTACAGTTACAATTCACGTGTTGAGGGTTACATATTTGAGTTTATCATTTAATTATGTAAATATGTAATCGTATTTTACTGCCCTTAACGTCATCATCTTTATAGATGCAATTATTCGTATCAAAGGTGTAGAATACTAACAAATAGTATTTGTCAATATTTGGTTTTATTTGCAAGGTGTTACTATGATTAGCAAGTCTGTAGGTACATTTACAATACCTATTTAAAAGATAACGTCCAATTACACCTGATAACTGCAACGTTAAGCGTACTAATAATTTTCCATCAAAAATATGAAAAACGAGAAATCAAAGAGTTAAATATAGTCTTTGTTATAAATGTGTGTGTATATTATGGCCTCGTAGCTTGACGTTATGTATTTGTCAGTAAAATAACTTCAGACAAAAAATAAGCAAATATCATTGATGTGAATGTTTACTTATTATTATCGATTAACGTCAGTTCCTACTCTACCGGTTATAAAATAAAAATTATATTTTATTTTTATAGAGGCTTTTTTTAAAAGTTATATCTTTTAATTACAGGTAAGTGGTATGCCAGAGCCAGCACTTAGGTATGATCATCAGTACCAAAATGCTGCGCTATCGCCACAAATGAACGTTTGCCACTTAGGTAAGTTTATTAATATTCATTTTACTTTATAACTAAACAAATATTAATTGAGTTTTAGATATCTTTAAAAATTTCGCACTTTCCACTCAATTTTTAAGGTTAACTGCGAAACAAGTAATTTCTCAGAATATCATAATTTCTTCGAATAAAATATGTATGATGTTTTACACAGTAGTGATTCTGAAAGGTTTATATTTTTTGTTTGTTTAATCATTTGTTATCCTCCCATTTTCAATTATAACCATCGTAGCATCATTTAATACGTACAAGTGGTATGAAATCTCTCCACTCCCTTTGACGTATTCATCCAATTTCACACATATTTTATTGTGCCCGTAAAGGTTAGCAGGTCAACGCCATCGACATTAAAAATTAGAAAAAAACTCTAAATCAATCAAGCAACATATTCATATTAAGCTTATGCTGAGTCCTCGGTTCTTTTTTATTAGCATAAAGGGTTAATGCATACTAGGAACCCCTATAGGACTAGCATATTTGTAGACTTACTTCATTACCCTGTAACATTTCCTACATACTTTAAAATACTTGTACAGGTACCAGTAGGTCTTTATTTATATAAAAAATATATCTATATCCACATAAATTTAACAACAATAAATATACACGTAATATTTATACTAATAAAAAATATACCGATTCGTAGTTATTTAAATTTTCATCACATGAGATATGTTAATAAGTAAAAATACCAAGTAGATGTATTAGTTTTTAAATTGACTACCAAACTTATAATTATGTATTATTCTATAATCTGTTGTGTCATTTCCATACCCTGTGGAAACCTTTTAAATATTTATCATAAATTTATTTCCTATGTCTTAATTAAATTAATAGTAAATGGCAAATATTACCGGTAGGCGTAGCAGTCGTCTGACGCCTACGTCATAGCTAACTAAATACTTCCCGATCTATAAATGACAATACGATAATTTTATGCTTTATGGTAAGCTAACCTTGGTTCTTACTTCTACAGCCAAGTGTCGGTAATATGAACGTACCCTGATGAAGTAACGTATTAGCTCGTATGTACTAATTATTTCAGAACAATTTTCAAATAAGCAACAATCAAGTCACAGGATGGGATAAGACAATCTCCATAATGGTCTTGTTATTTTAACGGAGGCTTTACTATATTTAAACTAAAGAGTGGATAATAATATTACAATAATTATATATAAAACATATAAATTTATTTTTATATTAATTAATTTCACTATATTATAAAAACCTACTGTTAATGTATGACGATTTTTTAATATCAAAAATGGCAGTAGAACTTATCTTTAGATGGGTAAATTATGTTGCCTTGAAATTTAAACAATTTACGGACATTAAGACGACCAGATTATAATTTATTTAGTTTATTTCATAGTAAAGATTATTATTTGTGGAAATATTATAACGAATAGAGTTCAAGTCTGCCGCCATACCCCACTAGGTCAAGCTCTTAGAAACCTTCGTAAAAGGTTTTATTTATTTGATTTAATTGTATTTTCGGATAGATCGTCTCATGCTACGCATGACCAGCCACTATCACATAGATCGTGCGACAGGCTCTGGTGGTTAGCAGACAGTGACGCATTTAAGCTTAGGTCTGAGAGGCCCAAGCCTAGGGCGGTAAAGGTTTACGAACGCCAAATTTTTAAGTTTGCAAAAACTTTAGATCAAGTTTTTGTTTTATAAACTGATACTTTGTTGATAACACAAGAAGGACGTCAGAGTAATTTAGGCCTATTGCACCTAGGAGCATAAATCCGTTACTGTGAGCAGATAAAAGATAATTCAGAAGGCGCAATAATTTTGCTAGACTTAATTTTTATACCGGCTAATTATAATGTTTACGATGGAGATATTATAAATAATCAACATGACATCGGTTTCCAGTATGTGACAGAAATCGATAGGCGTGTCCCCAAGGTCAGCAAAGGTCTATATGTCAAATTATATAATCAATCGCTAATCATTAGAGCACTTGGTATAGGTTTTGCCTATCTATAATTGTTTTTGTAGTATAGGGGGCAAACGAGCTTACGGCTTACCCGATCGGATGTGGTGATCGTCGCTCATGCACATTTATAAGAGCAAAAAGCTAGGAGATGCATTGTTAGCTTTTAAAATTGAATCTGTTTTAATTTTGACGATAGAACAGTATCATGAGAATTTTATTACGTTGGTAAAACGGATAAAGAAAAAAGCGGAAATTCCAAATAAGTATTCTGGTTCCTGTGGATAAAGTTACGTGGTTTTGGTGTATCGTTGTGTACCATATTGTATACTTGTTTGAAGCACTAAAAATTTAAAACAACATGCTTCAGGTTCATTGGCCTGACCAATGTCAATGAATCAGGGTTAATAGTTGTCTAAGTTTTAAGATATTGTATTTGCATTTTAATCTTGATTGTTATTTTGACATTGTTCAAATTATAAGGACAAAAATGGCGAAAATATATGCATACAGTAACTGATTCAAACGTCGTGCAGTTCTTTACGTTACATTTAAATTTATTTCTGACATTATCTATATATATGTATGGGGATGTTATATAGTTTGAAATTCTATGTGTATTAACAAAACTATGGTATTTTTTCGTTCGAAAGTTAAAAAATCAAAATATAGTAAATTAATATTTGATTATAACAATTATTATACCATAACGTTCGAAACTGCAATATTCGAAGGGATCTACAGCAGCCGTTAGTCTGTTTATTGTATATTTATAGTACCCTCGGTGTCGGTAATATTATGATGATTAGGGTCGTATTGCGAAAGTTTTCAATGTCGCATAAGAATTCTTTTAGCATCAAAAACTGTTAACTTAATTTTTTAACAACACTATATTTTAAATCGCCATAAACAAGTATTCGTTTTTGAAGTTTATAAATTATAAAATACTCATATTGTTTGCAAATTCGTGTGTATTTTATCTTTCGGATGACGACAATTTTCAACAACATTATTATTATATAGGTTTGAAATAATAAGGCATTTACGACAGTCTTATCGAATAAAAACAACCATCACAAAATTAAATTAACACACTTTAATGCCTTGACCTCGAGTTTAAAATTTTGCTCAAGGAAATCGTTAAGATTTTCTAATCTTCACCGTTAACTCATGGCAGTAATGTTTTAAAATATGTTAATCAATTATTACACGATTGCAGTAAATATTTCAAAGGAAGATTCGAAAATAGAACGTTTAAGATCGAAGGTTACCACGGGTTACAAAACATCAAACCGGTAATACAAAAACAAAATGTATTCTTTGATGCTCATGCTAGAAAATGCCAACGAAAAAATTAATATTTACTTTTACTTTTACAGAATTATTATAATACCTATATATAAAAACGTGACGCGAATTGTTAAGCGCTCCGTGGCCGAAGTGGGGCGACCCGAAGACGGTTCTCAATTTGTAATTTCACGCGTATTAAATATTCAATTTAATGTATCTCGGCGGCATCCCGACAGTTTCATCAACAGTAATATGTAATCTTATCATATTTTAACTCTGAAATTCGTCTATTTCCCTCTGGTTATATCCGCTTCAATCAGTTGAAGCTCGCGGGTTGTAATTTTAAATACCGTTCGGCCATGCGATCCGCACTCGGCAGTCGCTGGAGGGCGCTCGTATTGCAAACACGTTGCGTTCCGTTCATATACCGTATTGCTCGAAAGTTGCGTTTATCCGTCCTCGTCGTACTGTCCGGTACGATGAATGACCAGAAACCGCAGACACGCGTTCCTCGCTTTCTACGTTCCAACGGTAAAGAAGCGACCGTGATCTGAGCCAAACACTGATATTATGTTTAGTGTTTACATACAATGTTCGCCAGCAGATAAATAAAGTTCCTTAGTTACAAACATTCTGCTCTTCACCACGCAATCTACAAGTTGCTAACTTTAGTGAAATTTATAAAAACTTTCAAGTAAATAAGTGGAAAGTGACGTCAAGATGTGCTCGTGCAGTAAATTTTATGACTTTTGGAAGAATTCATGTGGAGCAGGTGAGAAACGGCATGGGCTTCTGAAAATTTAACGTTAAGTGTTTTAAGATACGTAGTAGTAAGACTAGAGTAAAAATTATGCTTCAACCTTGTATCCTTTAAGAATGGAAGAAAAAGTTCTTAATGTCTAGACTCGCTTTTAAATTAACTTTATAATTGAATTAAATGTGCGATGTTCGTTCAAAGTTCTATAGAGAAACTACCGATACCAATTTAAATTTAACGTTTACACGGGCTTTAGTTTCAAATTAAATCTTGAAGCGATCAAAACTCGCTTTTACCGAAGAGATTGTGGTTCCGCGTTTCAGTACTCAGGGTCATCTACATCGTGAATGAAAATAATATGTATATCCGCTTAACGATAAATCATATTCTTATATAAAATCATAATTCAAAAGGTTTCATTGAAAAGGATAATTTTGTATCTAATTAAACGGCGATATTACATATCTCAGTACCTTGACACTCTTGCCACACAACGACGAAGCAGTAATCCAATAAGAATTGCGATATTTAGTTTCCCACAAAGACTCGTATAGATTTTGCAATTTGAAATAAGACATTGTAGACAGAGGGTAGATGATAATGGGAATGACTCAGGTTAATTCAATTTGTGCAGCAGCTGGTGTCAATTGCCAGGCCACTGGTTTATTATTTAAAATAACATTAGCATATACTAGCAATAGCACGCGGTTTTAATGTATATATGTATTATGTTTATAAAATAGACGTAGTTTAATAACAAACCCTTTATCGGTCCGTGGAAGTGTCGTCATTTTTATTAATTGTGTTTTTGTTATAAATGAGTATGTAGTTAATATAAGTAGGCAGCTTAATATGCATTTGGACATTTATAACTTACGCACATGTACTATAGCAGTATAATAATTACAGTAATATAGATTCACTATTTTATAAAGTATGTAATTCGTAAAAACATATTGACGGCTCGGTAACTACATCAAGTCTTCAATTAACTTTCTTCTGTTATCTACTGTTGATCCTATAAATATTTTTATAGAGGTGTAATGAGGATAGTGAAAGTTCTCTGTTCACTTTTCTTCCAACTAAGTCGTCAATTTGTGCAAAAAAATAGGATCTCGTTAATATAATTAGCATATTACGGTCGACTTGAAAAGTGTTACAAAAATATTTTTATACAACAAATCCATAATTATATTTTAATTTTCATAAAATTATTTTGATAATAGTACGTCTTGAAATGAAACTCTAAATACTGCGAGGTAAATTTAATCATACATTTAATTATGTACTAATCAAGATTTATCATTCTGACGTATCGCAAGGTTGGCAAATCTAAAGCATTGAAGAAGTGTATTGTTAGAATTATTTTTGAGTTCAATGTACATGATATTTCAAACTCGCCATACCAGTATTCTAAGGCGTAACTTTAAAAAAAGGTAATAAATAAGAGGAGTCACATATTACCAGAGTTTAAAAGGAGGGTGAATAAGCTCGTAGCCAAGCGTGCTCCCCCATAAGCTATCACTTACCATCAAGTGAAACGTGGCGAAACTCCTGGTTAATCGTAATACAAAAAAATGACACAAAGTTTTTTTTATAAAACCTTTGTTATTTTGACAATCCTCAAGAATAGCCCACTACTTAAGTTCCATCCTGGAATATAGGCCTTAGATTCTGGCCAACCTTAAGATACATAAAACGTAATTTCAGCAGTAAAAGATTTATTATATAACCTCGTATGATCGTCAATTATTAACTATAAATATTAATGTAAAGCCAGATATAATAATAAAAACTAGAGACAATGCAATGGTAAAAAAATCTTAAATCATTTTAGTCAGAGCATAAGTGTAGCAAACTATTATTTAAATGGTAATTTATTTCATTATTGATCAACTTTGGCGTTTCTAACCACGTCACATGGTCGCATTAGTCTTATTTATAAATACCATGGCAATAACTTATCTAAGGTTTTTTAAAAGTTCTTCGACAACAGAGAAACTGGAATAAAAAACTTACCTGTATTAAAAATTGCACGGTTTACATGATTGTTGCGCAATGACTAAGAGATCTATTTTAAGTTCAGGACAAAATAAAAAATAAATCTATGATTATTATTGAGACAGTTTCAACCAAAAAAGTTTCGTGTCTGCTCAAATGAACTGCCTAATTCTCCTATATTATTCATTCTATTTTGTTATTACGTATTATTATGTAGCTGTTTTTTTTTAGAATATACAAATAGTGGATTTTTTAAAAGCACTTCTAAGTATATAGAGGTTCTTGGTAAAATACTATTAACTAAATTACACGAATAATTATGAATTATAAAACTACCTTTAACCTTACAAAGGTGGGGATGGCTAGCATTTATTATAATACGGAAACTCCGTATGGCTTGTAGGTGAAAAACCAGCATAACTTCTCATCACATAATAACTTTGTCCGAGTATCATTGAAAAGTTAACCTTCTATTAGAGAAGTGCACAAATTGTAACGTATTTGAAAAATATGAATCGCAATAGTTTGTAGTATCTTTGTGTAATTAGCGATCTAATTAAAAGTTATGATACTATTATATTTAAACACGTTTAAGTTCACGAGTGTATACCATATCTCCGTGTAAATGTATCTGCGACTAATCGATTTGAACACTGCAAGTAGCAAGTTGAGAACGTCACTAAGAAAATTCATTTGTTACACCTAACCTGCTCGTGACTGACTTTTATTAGTCTGAAAATAGCAAGATACAAGTGCCCTTGCGTGGAATTTAATAATGAATAGTCATTGTCCTCACTTTTTAAAAACTTTATTTAATTATTAACTTATTGTTTATACACTGTTTTAGACAAAGAGATACTTTCATTAAATAGAGAACCTTTTACATTTACAAGTACGTCGGTAATAACAAATACTTGAAAGTCTAAGAATAGTCTTATTCGTTATCTTGTAGAAATTATGTCAACATTAAGCTGATGATATCATTTATAAAATAACATTAATAATGTCAAATAAAACCAGTAAATCCCCGTTATCAAAGAGTAAGGAAAATTTGACAAATAATGAAAAAGGTTCCAGTATACGTTAATCTGTTGCTAAGAGTTCTTCAAATCTGCTTATTTACGATTTCATTGACAAGCTGATATACAAAATAGTTTTGATGGTAAATATATTTGTAAATGTATTTTTTTACATTATAGAAAAACTATAATATAAAACAACAACACAATTTTTGACAATTGATGTAATATAGCTAAGATCTTTAAGGATGGGATCGCACCTTCTAGATCTACTGATCTTGAAGTTGACCATGGGCGACAGGAATCGCTTAGTATAGATGAACTGAACGCTTGCTTGCCTTCCTATCGTATAACACAAAGACAAACGAACATTCAGCAAGTGACTACCTTACGCCCATGGACATTTTCAATTCGCTTGATTTTGATATATTAGATACTATATGTACTGTATGTACAGTTGAATTAAACGAATACAATAATGATGACGCATTAGGTTTCACTAAGCAGAGAAAGTTTAAAATAGGTTGTGGGTAGTCTTATGTATTCAAAAGAGTTATCACTGAGACTGTGACTTATATATTATTTCATGTATTAAATATTAATCTTCTGTATGGGCAAAAAGTAATTATTAGCTATATATATATGGGGGGTTTATTAACATATTGTCTACTGTTTAACCAAAAATATTTCAATAACGAAATTGAAATTTAACTTATTGTCATAAAAATAATTGTCACGTACATATTTTCAGTGATTGAACCAGGTTTCATAAGAGTTCGACAATGTATAAAGTATATTTTTTGTTATATAATACTATATTTAATAGCGACATACGTAATCGGAATGTCATTATTCCATCGAACGACTTTAGAATCCATAAATGAATTAAAATTACTTCGTCTTCCTTGCGTGGTTTTAACTTCCTTATGTTAAAAAGAAGCTCGTAGTATTTTGTTTTTAAGATTAATCGGCTTATTAGTTAAGCAATTATTACGTAATTCTTTTGTTTTTAATTCAAGTGGAAAATGTGATAAGGATAAATTGTATAAATGTTATACCGATATAATGCGAAGTATTAAATTTTATTACGCTTAACTGTCAGTGAACCGTGTACAGGCGTAATAAAAAAAATTGAGGAAATACCTACTCCTATTCGTGATTTATAACTTCATGGTCATATCTATATATTTATTCTTACCAATTCGCGAATAAATTATGGGACATGTTATACCTAGGCACTTAAAAGCAAACGCGATTCGTGTAACAATTTGCTCGTTAGGTTAATTTTCATGCTTTGTCTTAAATAATAATGTTACTTACATTTAAATAAATATAGTCAGTTTCAAAGGTTTTTAGATTTTTCAAATAGTTGCATAAATTTATTTAATAGCACATTCTTTCTTATAATAACATCGATCGGTACAATTGATAAGTAATCGCTGCGTAACCTTTCACCATATTAACCAATATAGGGTAAACCTTTTATTCGTGTTATGATACCAATTCTTTGACGATATAAATGATTTCACCAAATGACACATATTAAAGAAGTGTGATACACATGTAAGGATTACATATAGTTATTATATACGGAAATTTCGTAATGTAAACGGTAAAATTAAAAAGATGCCCAAGTTTATTTTTGGTTTTAGAATGTTTTTTAACTGTTGTCCTCTCGGGTGACCTCTGTCTAAACAAACGTCAGTGATAATGTTTTTGACGTGGGGTACATCAAAACTTTATAGGTTATTTTCGTACACTCGGCATCAAAATTTTTGAGAGT
This sequence comes from Hebomoia glaucippe, assembly GCA_025727935.1. Classification (NCBI taxonomy): domain Eukaryota; kingdom Metazoa; phylum Arthropoda; class Insecta; order Lepidoptera; family Pieridae; genus Hebomoia; species Hebomoia glaucippe. Next base: position 13,341,784 of record JAOSYY010000012.1, on the reverse strand, counting down.
AATTAAACATTTGATATTTATATAACTAAACACCGTCGTCTATCCTAGTTCAAATGTTCCTGCTACCCTGAAAACTAATGAATGAAACATTTCAAAGGGTAATGAGGTTTATTCGTGCAATAAATCTTTATGTCATGTCCTATATTATTATAATGTCCCGCGTGGCTAATAAAACGTGTGATAATACAAGGCACTGGTCTTATGTTTCCGTAGTACGTTCAAAGTTAATTTAACATGATTCAGGTCAACCCACAGTGAGATCGTAACGGTAACTCATCTTATACACGAGTACTGATCCATCACACCCCACTTGTCTTATAGTATACTGTGTGAAACAGTCTAACGATAATTTAGATTTTACTAAATTCCAATAATTACGTTTGCTACATCGTTCCTATTATACGTATGCCTTACTTTAATTTAATACTGAAATCTACATTTTTTCATTCAAGATCCGAATCTGAAAACTAGGGAACAGATGCACATAACGTTTCCAAATATAAACATTCAGCCGTACATAGTTTAAATAGACGTTATGCAAAGGAAACCTATTTTCGTTGTGTGTGAAGGCTGATTTCGTAGCTGTAGAGATCAGAAATATATAATATTCAGATGAAACGAGTCCATTTCATGGGCCGCTGATTTTATTATACCTTCCATCTCTAATTAATACCCTCGGGAACGCCGTTTTTGCCGCACTACAAGAAAATATGGACACAAAGAAGGAAATTAATTTGTTTATTTTTTAATATCACGGATGATTTTAAATACACATGTTTGAAACAGATATATACCGACGTCTTAAATTTTTGTGACAACAAAGAAAATAATGAAGGACACTTCAATGTCATAGCTAATAATATAACAGCTGCAAATACGACTATACTATTCAATAGGTGATTGTTTAATGATATTTTGAATAATTGAATCAACTCGTTTAGATCGCTTTGAAGCATTCTAACAACTAAATTATTCGTCTTATTAAAGTACAGAAATACTAAAACTGTAACATATAACATTAAACATTGAAACATAAAATGGTATTGTTAACGAAAAAAATTGGAAAAAAGCCAAGTATGTATGCTGTTTAAGCTTATCATACATATAAAATGATATTAACAGGTAGTCTGTTACTTTCAAGAGGTAGACATATTTATAAAGCATAGCTGCAAAAAATCAACAAGGTTTTCATTATTATTCGTACTGGCTGATTGATAATCATACCTATGTACGTATGTAACTTAATTCTATTTTAGCGTCACGTAGAATATAAATTCATGCATAAATCTTTCTATAGGTAGTTTAAAGCAGATAAACATATATTATTTTTTTATGGAATTACGACGATTAGGTATAACTTTATTTTTAACGCACGAAGGAAATTATAAATTCGTGCACAATATATTTAGAACGACCTAAATGTCATATATTATTATATTTGTCTGTGTACAACCGAGTGAAGTCATTAACACCGCTCAGAAATAGATTGAGCTCTAGAAATTGAAGGTGTGTGTCTCGCATATTAGCATGTAGTTACTATGACGCTATTTCCATCTACGCGGAAGCTGATGTCAATTGGCAATAATATAAAAATACTTTGAAAGGTACAATAAGTCCCTATAAGTATTCAATTTTGTTTACCCAAATAACCAAATTATTGTATTCGCTGAGAAATTAAGATTCTGGCTTTATTACTGTGACTGGATCTTATCATAGATGGATAAAATGGTTAAAAATAATGTGTTCAACTGTTCTATCTTTTAAGTTTTTTATTAAAAAGGATTACGTTGTAATATCTTTCCACACTGAATGTGTAATAATAATGTATGCGTTTCCATAAACTTTTAAAAATATCAATTATATTATGCCGAAGTATAGATGATAGTATTCGAATATAAACTTATATGCCGTATAGAATTTATCTTAAAAGTCCAATATAGATATATAAGTACAGAAATCTACAATACATAAGTCCGTAGTTGATGTTTTGGCAGCTTTGATTAGTAGATTTAAGGGACAAACAGGCGGAAGTAGACAAGTGTGCATAAAAATTAATAAAAAAATATTTCGTGTTCGATAGCTTTTATCTTAACTTGGTTGTCAAGAACATATGAATAAATCAACGTCTGTCTGTGTACGAGTATTTGCAACGTAAATTATCATTCAGTCGACAGTTGTAAATAGAACTATTACAGGCAAAGAAGTAAATATATGACAAACAGCATATATACATGGTGTTTTAATAGCAGGTTCACACATCCGTTCCTTATCGTATAGGAAATTGTATGGGATTTCATGAACCTTCAATCGTTGCTATTGTTTCCTTTAAATATAATATTTCTCACAACTTCTGGGGGAACATCGTTTTACATTGCTAAAGCACCTCGGATATTACAAAACTGTAATATATACACGTACAAACATTACAGAAAACTAAGTTTTTAACCTTATATTATTATAAATATTAACATAATCACATACATTTTAAACTAAGATAGAATTACAAAAAAATTACGATTAATGTCTTAATTAATCGCAGCTTTTTCATAGTTTTCTTATAATGTACAAAAACTTATAATTTCCTGTAAGAACAAATTCTTTTCCGAGGTGGCTCGTTGCAAAGACGAATGTAGAGGTAAACTCGTATTCTGTTAAGGCATTAATGTAGAATAGCGAAGATTCCGAGTTGCGGACATGTTTATGAGGAAAATAAGAACTAGAAATGTAGGCCAAGCTGTATTAGGAAACGTAATGTCATTACCAATGATCGATTCCGTATCGATCACTGACAACTTGTAATGTTAATAAAACTAAGGGCTGTTGCTATTTACTATGCGCATACAACAATACCTACGACCTAAATATATGTAGAAAGTCAGATAGTATTGTAAATACATAGTTATGAATCAATCGATTTTCACTTCAATTCCTAGTTGGATTATTTAGTTTGATTACGTTCTGTCAGGCACGTTATCTAGCGTAGAGAAATCATACTATAAACCAGTTATATGTATTTTTTAATTTCTATAAGCCTGTGTGAATGTCTGGGACTTCTTTAAATTACATTTAAAAAATTTCCGATCATGTTTTGTACTGTCTTTGATATGTGAAAAGGTTGTGAAGTGTAGTCTTTTTTTGCTTTTCGACTTCAGTCTATAAATTTCACTTTTTCTATTCTGTAACAACAATACATTACATTCTGCTTTTACTAATTTAAAAGACTTTATCACGACGAGGAAAATTCTACCGTGCGGACTGTAAATAATATATCGTTACAAAAGAAAACCCGTTGTGAGCATTAAAAAAGCTGATTAAATTTGTTCCTACGTCATGGGTACATTTTAAGATGACAGGGTTACCACATGACTCACTCAAGATTCCAAGATATCTTAATGATTTACCTGGACATAGTGTGATAACCTCATATACGTGACTTGATGCACGGTATTGTACGTAATTTGCGATTCGCGTTAAACCATTTACTCTCTTGATATCACCCTCCATTATGTAAAAGTTACATCGATTTTTTTAGTATTATAATCTTCTCATTCAGATATAAAATAATTTGGTTAAGTTTTGGTATGTCATTATCACCTTACATCTTATTTTTAAAGCATAAGTAAATTAGTATAAATTTGTAGATAAACAAAATATTTTCGTGCCAAACGTTACTATGTATGTAGATAACTACTTAGCACATTTAAGAGTGTACAAATCTTATTTCGAAAATCTTTAACAATTATTGGCATATGTTATTACATAGGTTATCTGTCTGAGTCTACCAAATGACATGCAGAACTCAATATTTAATAAAAGATAAAAATAAAATACAAATCAGCGCTGTGATACTATCTATGCAACGTGCAAAACGCGTTCTATAATAAGATGTTAATAAGAAACAGGTTGTTTGTCCAGTTCTTTCGTAGATTACGAGATGTCACGTGTCTACCACCACAATGATCCTAAACAAAGGTTATATTTTTCTACTCGCGATCATGTCGGTTTTGTCAACCACATCATCTAATATGCATATAAAATTCCCGTGTCACAATGTTTCTTCCCATACTCCTCCGAAACGGCACGACCGATTTTTGTGAAATTTTATATGCACGAGTTCAACCCCCTAAATGTTAATGTTTGTACACCTCTTTTTAATGATACAGCATATAAAAATGCATACAACCCCGAATTTTATATAGTTATGTGGCAAAACGACGTTTACAGAGTCAGTTAGTTTACTTATAAAATTGTAAATGTTTAGACACGCGATTTTTACTCATTACTGGCTGTATAGATTAATTGAAGCGGAAGTTAGCTGTCCAGTATCCACAAATCAAGGAAGAAGATTGTTATATGCCATAGATCGTATAGACGTGTCAATGTACTATATTCAGTTTCCATGAATATTGATGTATTTTTCAATTTGAGATACCAATAACCGTGAGTCCGGATAGTATTGCACAACATTGAAATCTCTGAGGTGAACGCAAAATATATAATAGGCATTAGTCATACACCTTCATAAAAGGTTACCTGTGTGACTTAAGATCAGTGGTAAAATGAATTCATTGCTTTTAATACTAGTAAGAGGTTTCAAACCCTAGGAAACAAAAAATCTGCTGAAACTGATGCAGAAGGCGCATGTTTTAAACATATTTATTTGTATAAAGCAGATTAATCAGTTAAATATACTTCACCATGTATACCTAATTATACGATTAAGTAATAGAAAATAGAACGATTATCTGCTTCCATCTTCATAAATATTCTGAGGATCCATGACTCTCTAAATGTGTTCAAATTACTCTCGTATAGTTCTTAGTTCTGTATTTTTCCTCGGAAAACATTAAAAAGTAATTTAAAATCGATTCATATAAACTTAATCGATATCATTATTTTGATTTTTAATATTGTCTTACGACTTCACTTATTCGCCGTCTTAGAATAACAGTAGTTAGAACCATTTTCCTTAACCAGAGACGACAGTGATTATGAATGACGTTTACTTTGAGGTAAGTTGAACAACGAATTCCTTATTCGAATTTGAAGAATAACGATGCTACGGAAATGTTGAACACATTGGTCAATTGTTGGTTTTTAATTACAAAATAAGTTAAATCTAGACACAAAATGAATTAATAATAGAAATGACATTAGAGTTATCCTTGGTACGCCAGGAAACCATATGACAATAAAGCTAATTACAGCATTCTTATTAAATGTTTGCAGTAATCTAATGAAGTTGGTTTTTATATCCGATTTGAACAGACAAGCATCTTACTATTTTTATACGGTTGGACATTTTGACGATTTTATATATATTTGATTTTTATACTGTTTGGTATTGAAGGAAAAATTTAATAATATAATTTACTTAATGAAAATAACCACATTCCTAACATTATTAAAAATAAATAAACAGTCTAATGAGGAAACCTAAACCGTGATCCACGTAAGTATAAGTGTTATAAATAATGAACATTTCATTACAAAAATTTGTATAAAATTATTGTGTAATTTACCAATAAGAACGCCTAGACATTACGCAAATTTACAATAAATTGTCGTATTGGACAAATAAGACCTAAGGTTGTTTTTCTAAAAACTATGTACACTAGCACGTCATAAAAGGCTTGAGCTGCCTCACCGGTTTCCAAATAATTATTATAAGCCAGTTGGCTAAACCGTTACCGTCACACGTTTGTACCGCACCTTCTGTGGCGGACGTTTCGCTTTATTTCTTATCAACACAATTAATTGATAACGTGAATTAAGTGCACACCATTGACGTCATATTAATAGCAATATATTCTTTATACTGTTAATTTAGTAACGCACGGACTATTTGTTTTTTACACAAAGAAAAACATTTTGTGTTCGTATCGAATACGAGTGCTTGTGCCAAATTCTTATTGGATTTATCGAGATACAACAGGTAAACAACATTTGTTATATGTTTTTTTATATATTATATTGTGGTCTAATAGATTCTTATTGTTCTATATGTTATGTGAAACGTGTAGGCTGTAGTAGTCAAACAAGGGCTTGTGATATTATGACCAAATCAAAACTAAAATTAGTCTTTTAGCGTGGGGTACGATGGATTTCCATATTAGATATTGTTTTAAGGATAACATGGGCAATTTTTTATCATAGTACATTTATAAAAAAATATACGTATAGGCGGATGCAATATGAAAATATTGAAATTAATTAATTAAAAAATAATTAATTAGCATGTGTAAATATGAATATGGAAAAACTAGTCCTGATACAATATTTTCGTCGAATTCCAATATTGCCTTTTTTATTGTATAAATTTTCAATGTGAATTGATTAGAAAGAACTACATAGTTAATATGACTTTTTTATAATAATCCTTCTACAATACCTTAGAAATAAATAATCATTTTTAACTATCCTCGTTTATTGGGCCACATATTTTAAAGTATACCTATTCTATATTACTCATACCTTTTACGAATGTAATCAAATGGTGTATAATAACTCGTATTGACATTGTTCGTATAAAAATATAATGCCTATGTTACCATATATTAAGGAATTGCTTCAGTTATCGAAATCCGAGTAGGACCTTAGGCGGTAGAACTTACATACAAACATATAGGTACTTTTTAGTATCCGGGCAAAAGAGCTGGCATCCGGTGTCGGATTTTCATACATATTACACGGAACATTCGTAGGTGTCTTATAGACAATTTACCGTAATTATTTTCCGGTTATATCAACTCTTACGTTCACAGAATTTGAGTTTGTAAAACAAAAGGAAAATAAAATTATGAATCATATTATCCTCTGACATAAATATGTTATTGCATTATTATGTAGCGTGTTATAAAGTATATATTTTTTTTATTTAATTACCCATATATTTAAGTGCATAAAGTAATGGTGTTATTATCAGTTGTATATCAATGTACTGTTTCTATAATTCTGGAAACATGTTTAGTTCTTTTTTTTATTTCGGAGCAAGTTTTAGCTGTCATAGCCATAAAAGTTATTGATCTTAAAACAATGTTCTATTAAGGCATGGTTAGCCAAAGTAGTTTATATCGAGCCCCAAGGGTCTACCATGACCTTCGAGGTGTTCCTGTGAGTGAAAAAGTAATATATTAGGGGTCCGTGAGACGCAAACAGAAGCCCACGACAGTGATTTCAATAAAGCAGGTTCATCTTATTATTACGGGGACATTACATAGCGAATTTATTTAGGACATATTATATTTAATTGTAATGTTTCAATTTAAGTTTCTGAAATTTATGAAATGCTTTTTTTTTCAATGTACACCTCAGTTATAATCCAGTTTTAAATAGACCATGTAGTTTATTCTAGCCAAAACTAATAAACTTGGCAAGTATTCTAGTTAAATAAAGAGATGAGCATGTCCTTTGTTGACTTTTAAATGTTTCTTTATACATATATTTTGAGTTAATTCTATTTATTATAAACACAACATCGCAATTTTCAGCAAAACGCTAACACTCAATACAATATAAACAATAGTCTTTTGAAATACCTTAATGCATGTACTTACGGAGATTAAACACGAAATCAAAAATATACACGTAGACACTAAAATATTGCTTTAAGAATCATTATCAAAGTCATTGCACTAGAGTCCTTAAGCAAATACAAAAATATTACTTCATTAGATAAATTACAATATTCCAAGTACAGTTAGAAGATACCTAGATAGTCAATAAGAACTCTATTGAACAAAGTTGGATTAAGTTTCAATTATGTTTAGGGATGACAAGTGTTTGCTAAAGGGTGGAAATGCTAGGTTATAAAACTATCGAGAGTATTAATATTACAGTGTAGTTAAAGAACTTAAAGTAATTGTTTCCTATGATACTTCTGTTATTGTTTGTATATAAATGATGTATGTATTACTGAGTATCTTTGTTGTGCTAGTAGCAGTAAAGTAGTACATAATAATTTATTTACGTTAGCAATTAAATCTTCTTATGTATATGTAATGTGTGTTAATCTTTGTCGCAGTGCATCGGCTTTAGGTAGGGTTTGGCTTGACATGCAATATAAATGTAACGAACATGTATCGCAATCTAAAAATATTATAATTTATAATACGTTGGACACGCAATTCGTAACTAAAGATTATAATACAATTGTTTACGAAAGCCAAATTAACAATATTTTTCTACGAGATTTTAAAATTTCCTATCATATTATGATGGTGTATTTAAAAATTAAATCTATATCGAAACATACTAATAATAGATCGAAATATATATGAAAGTATATTGGGAGCTGAGAACTGAAATAGAATTTATAAAAATTATAATTTTTATAAATTCTACTCTCTGTTCTAGCCAATCACCGTGACGGCTTGAGTGATTATTACGAGACTTTTACTCACGAATAACTGATGTTATAGCGTGTAACGTATGTTAATTTTATTTTAGAAAAACAATTAGGGTTCTTCACAAAATTTGTAGAAACCATATAATGGTCAGTTCAGTTCAATTGGTCAGTTCTAACGACAAATCTTTAAATCTTTGGAGGTTTAGGTGTTTTGACACTAAGTACAGCCATAAACTGAATGTGGACAAAACCGCGTGTCACCGCAAATTTTGAATAAATACTATATAAAGAGTAAATATTATATATTATAACAGGGATATAACACGCGAGATAGTGTTTGTTACGTTCAACCATAAAATATGTGTTAACGCCGAGATAAAGATGTTTTCCCCGTACACTTTGTACTTGTAATAAAACGAAGAATACCTGGTAAAATACAAACATATGACACAATTAATCTCCTACTTAATTGTTTCCCTCTTTTTCATGTATACCTTGGAAAATACCAAATTA
>JAOSYY010000012.1:13316382-13328526 GCA_025727935.1 Hebomoia glaucippe | reverse complement strand
ACCTTCGTATTTTTTTTATTTACAATTATTTGCGCTTGTACGTGACGCTTACCGCAACACGCTTCGAACTTGACCTACATCTCTTCAGAATCCATTGTCTTCTAAACTGGCCTCGATGATGACAATTCTCAAACGATTCACAGTATCCTTCCTATATAACGTGTATAAACCTCTAAATTACGAATAACGCTACCTGGTTTTCTAAATCATTTGACATTTTGACACAAAATCATCATACGGTAAAGTAAAGTTGAAAAACTTTCTCTGCTTTCGTTTTGTCATCACCGGTTAGTACGGATAGAACGGTGGCAACGCGGACTTTGTGTGCCGTTACATGGAAACTTAAAGTAACGAGAATCATGACAAACGATTTTCATGGCTTTGATGTACGACTATTTATACACTTGATCTACTAAGCCGCTTCCTCGTCTTCTAACGGACTTTGTAAACCAGGTTATGAAAAATACAGAAACATTATATGCCAAATAGGTTAATTAAACATTAATGAAAAGAAAATACTAGTATTAAATGCATCTAAGACATATTTTATATTGAAGGTGATACATAGTTGATTTTATGGAAATTATTTAATATTATTTTAATTGTTCCAGGGATGTCCCTAGACGAAGGTAGACAGTCACAACGTCCATACCGTTATGGCATGGTTTTGCTGTGCGCGGGAGCTCTCATCAATTGGTTGGGATTGGCCGAAGATTATGCAGAACCGGTGCGCTATGTCGGCGTCGCTTGCATTGTGGCAGGCGCGCTGCTCATATGTGCAGCGATGTGCTGTTGGCTGCAGTCTCCGGCCCGGCAACCACAGAACGACCGCGCTTCGCCTGATACCCATCAAGTAAGTTACGAAACTTTATTTTTAAAACCATATTCATGAAAAACAGTTTTTAATGTCGTTTATAAGATGCTTTTATGCAGCATTTTGTAAAAATACAATACATTTATAACTTCCTAACGCTTCTAAACATTTGCCAATAGAAGTACAACTTAGCTATGCAACACGATTGACAATTACGAGGTTAAAATGCAGACGATTATTTTCCTCTTCTCCCAATGACACCTACTTCAAAGAAATACTATCAGTTCTAGCACAATGTATCCTTGACTGACACAATAATAACTCTCCGTATATAAATTTACAGATTGACGACCCTATCCATGTGATATCAATGCCGGATGAAGAGACGATGCAGCAAAAGCCGCCAGACTACGACACGGTCGCAGGGGCGCCGCCAACTTATGACGACGCAATAAAATTAAATCCGGCAAGACTGCTGCCAGCTACCAGCAGTACTCGCATCGACACACCTCACACACACCACGCGGATTCGACGATTATCCCGGGCCAACTTGATGACTCTCAGTTTCCAATCAGCACGCAAACCGCTGTCGCACCTGTCCATCTTCCCCACGGACAGGTTCCAAAGACGCCACCGCCGCCCTATAGGGCGCCACACGCTATCAGATGAAAGCCAGGCAAAACAGCTGTGTTATCTTAAATCGACTGCTGTTTCATGTGACTTGTAAATATTTTGGAGCTGCGAGCGATTGAGCATTTGCGTGGCGACACGTATGAATAGTTAGTAGTTGAAACGTTGCGGTATTATTTTATTATACGTCCATAAATATCCACATGAAACGATTGTTTTTAAATTTATTATTGTTAGGATGTTGAGCTTGAGATTGATGCGTACTTATGTGATATTACAATTGTTAATGATAATAATCTAGATACTTACTTAATTTACCTACCTACTGTATATATTATTAGGACATTTATCTATTTACCTAGGAAAACAAATGTATTTATTTTGAATAGGTAACAATGATATGTGATGTATTACAATTTCCAATTGTTGCTTGTTGGTTCTTGACAATATATTATGTTGCCTTGCAGCATCAAGCTGTATTACCAGCTGTTCTTGCCTATTCTACAAGGTGATCCATATCATATTAGCTAATCATAGCAGGCAACAAAGTTTCAGACAGAATGCATACCTTCGTGCCATGTATGTTTCCTTTTTCATAGATTATGTTGATAAATTTAAGTGATGACTAAGTCTTACATTGGATTTCACGCCATGTTACATCTATATGATAAAACTGACTATAAAAACATCGAGTGTAATATCCATTGGCGGATTTTTAGGATTCAAATAAAAGTCTGGCACTAATATTTTGTTCAATAAAACCTATTTGCTCAATAACTGTTATCATATGAAAGTTCAATACTATACATATTTCTTTGACGACATTATACATATATTGTGATTATAATTTACTAAAAACACACATATAATATGTACATATCTAACAAATATTTTGACTAGGCAACGTATTGTGAATTGTTACTATTCGACCCGAAACCGTTATTAACTAAACAGTAACCTTATATAAAAAGTTAATGAATTGTCGGATAACAAGGTTCATGTGTTACTTTTTCGCAAAAAAGTTACAGAAAATTGTTGACAGCCATACAAAGTTTTTGCAAATGTTAACATTGCGTCGATTCGCGTCGCCCTACTTAATCGTAAAGATAAAATAGTAATAATTACTTAACTAATTTGTCGTTCCATTTTATTTCAATTCTAGTCTTTAAATAACGATTATTATAATTATTATTAACGAATAAAATGATCACCAAGAAAAATAATTATTTGTATTTGTACAGGTTTTCATTGCACAACTCAAAATTTAGAATTTTTGCATACCTATATAAAATATTCTTATCAATGTCATTAGATATCTAGAGAAGAATTTTTGTAATGCTCACATTTATCGGCACATTATTAGGACAACATAACGATACTTGATTGTAAGCAATACTATGCACTTCTTGTAACTATTTTAGTGACCTACTTGTTACTTAGACATGAATCTGTTTTATACCAAAACTTTTTAACACCTCTTTTGTTCAAATTATCTTTATACACTTATTTGACAAAATAACTAAAAAAGACTCGCCACAAAACAATATTCAAAACAAGTCTGAATTTAGCTAGATTTAGCAAACGAAGGCCATATTTTTTGGTAATCGGTAAAGCACCCGGATTAAAATTTTGAAATTGAAAATAAAATAACTGGGTCATATGTTAATTTAGGTCTTAGTTCAGTTCAGATCTTTTTGATATTCGTTACATGTGACAGCCGGTTTAAAGTCAAACAGCGATCCAGCTACACCAATTGCGGTTCATATCGTATGCCTGGCTAATGTCATAAGTACTTAATATTGTCGATCTTCCTTAATAGTTTTTGTACTTGTTTTCATTTTCTTATTAAATTAAATTAACAATTGAGTATATAAATGTCGTTTTAACGAAAGACAGACTTGAAACATTGCCATATTTAACCGTCGTCTATATTAATGATTTTAGAATGGGACCAATACTATTTATACCTTATCGTACCTATTTTTATTACGGATGAAATTTATTTTTGAGTGTACCTACTTGGTTTCCCTAAAATATTTTTAAAATGCTGAAGTTGTGCATTTAATATTTGTACATTATACGAAATTTGAGTGTACATACAAAATAAATGTTGTTCAGAAAGTACAAACCTTTTTTTAATTTTAGTATTAATACTAATACCTACCCACTTCATGATGGACTATGCTGCAGTCTTAAACTATAAATTAAAAATCTTTAAATCGTAGCAGAATTAAGTTTTATCCAAATCGCTTTGTATAGAAAGTATATATAATATAAGTATATAACAATAAAAGTATTCCTACAAATAAAGAGATGTTTTTAACTCATTTTGGTTTTCCCTGATTGTCTTTAAATATCTGAGAAAAAATCATATATTTAGGTAATATTTTTAGAAATATTAATAGGCCCCCTAGACTATGACATTAGCTATCTGCTAGTGTAACTCCCGTCAAAATCAGACGAGCCTTTTCGACATCGCCAAAACGTTTTCAAAACACTGAACCCATTAGTCAATATAGTAGAGAGTTAAATTTGGCAAATCTCTTACTAACTTATTATTGTGTAGTTGCTACTGTGAAGCTGGAGAGGCAGGGATTAAATATTGTAAGCCGATTGCTTGATGGAATGCCTACGTACGCCATAAATTACAACTGCTGTTGGGACGTAGGAGAAAATCAAAGCAGTAATTAAAAATGATTCTAGTTATTCATTTCCTTTTTTCTTGGCCGTACATGTTTATTTTTTATGGACACAAATAAATTTATTAATTACGTAATTATTAATTAAGTCTCTCCAAAAAGATCTAAAATTTTGTATTCATCTAGTCTATTAAAGGTCCGGAAGGCAAGTAAACTAACTAAAAAATGCTAATCATCATATTAAAGAAAAACACGAAAATAAATTAAAATGATAATTATAATACAGCAGTCAGTTTTCGGCTTTTGCAAATATAACCTGTGTTTCTGTTATATGTACTCTATATATTATATATTTACCTTAAAGCTTATTGATATATTACAAACAGATATTTTATTTTTAGCCACAGATTACATTTAAATATCCTATCTAGAAAAGGAAGAAATAAATTAGAGGATGTCTAAAACGTACATATACAATGATTAAGCTGGTAAATTACTCTACTATGTAATTCTTTAAAATCGTTAGAGTTTGTATATATATTTATAAATAGTAAAATAATTTGCCTGCCACAGATTATTAAAAGTGATCATTATATTCTGTGTAAATTAACCTCTTTATAATCAGTACTCTGTGAAATACATTTGTTTACCTATGCATTTATTACAGATATTTGTTAATGTAACTTTTATAATATGACTGTATAATAAATAATGTATCGGAGTATTGGATTATTACTATTAGAACCTATTTCCGTTTATACTACACATGTTATCTAGTAATCAAACATTGGTAAGTAAAAAATATGCCGGTGGAACTGAACAGCTTAACTGAAGGCTGGTTGGAATTGGAAAGTGATCCTGGTTTATTTACATTATTACTGGAGGACTTTGGGGTGAAAGGTGTACAAGTGGAAGAAATTTATGATTTACACAAACCATTGGAGAGCCCGGTGTACGGTTTTATATTCTTATTTCGGTGGATAGAGGAGAGGCGTTCACGACGAAAATTTGTAGAACAGATTGAAAGTTTTGTTCGTGATGAAGAAACGATCAATAACATCTTTTTTGCTCAACAAATGGTCCCTAACAGTTGTGCATCTCATGCTCTGCTATCTATACTATTAAATTGCCCAAATATTCATTTAGGGGAAACATTGAGCAGATTAAAGGTATACTTTATATTATCTAGTAAATAGTTTAGATAGGTATATATGTCTCTAATAAGAAAATTATTTGATAGCATCATACTGTGGGTATGAATCCAGAGAATAAAGGTTGGGCTATAGGAAATACCCCAGAACTGGCATGTGCACACAATTCTCATGCTATTCCCTTAGCACGCAAAAAGACTGATAAAAATGCTGGAGTTTCAACAGGACGTTTTACAGGTAATTAGTGGAGATTTTGAGAACGATTAAAATTATTTTGTAATAATTTAGAAGACTAAATAAATTTAAATCTAAATAGAATTTAGAGACACACTACTCTATTAAGTAGATTTAGTTTTTATTATAATCAAATAACTATCTAAATAAATGTAACACTACAGGAGAAGCTTATCATTTTGTAAGTTTTGTGCCAATAAATGGACATTTGTTCGAGCTTGATGGCTTAAAACCATATCCAATGGACCATGGACCTTGGGCAGCTGATGAGGACTGGACAGAGAAATTCAGAAGAGTCATGGTAGAGAGACTTGGTCGGGATGCTGGGGAACAAGTTCATGATATTAGGTAAATCATTTTTGAGATTATTAATACCATATATTTAAGAACATCTTAATGTACTAGATTAGCATAGGAGTATGTTAAACATTATTTCAATTAAATTTTTTATTACACTTTACTATAATATAAAATTGATTTATTTTATAAATAATAAATCAAATATTGCAGATTTAATTTGATGGCAGTTGTACCAGATAGAAGGATTGCTATAACACAAAAACTAAGTGCCCTTGAAATGAATCAGAAAAGGATTAAAGAAGCTATATCAAAGATTGGAAAGCATCTAAGACATTTATTAACTAAACCTAGGGGTTACAATGGTAATACATTATTAATATAATTTTCTGCATTATCTTAATATACGTCTGAATGCAAAAATTGCAAATAACATTCCTTCATAATTCTTTTACTCACTGATATTTCAATATATATAATAATAATCAAGAATAGAGTAAATGTATAACTATTTAGTAGTCATTAAACTAATGTTATAGTATGTTATTATATATAAATGAGCATATGGCTCACCTCATGATAAGTGACAAAACTAAGGCTCGGAGGGTTCGATTCCGGCCTTTAAAAACTGTGTTGTAGTGCATTTTCAAATTGACAATGAAATGTAATAATATTTATCTAGGTCTATATATCAATTTACTAATCTAATTTATTCTTAATAAACAGGAAAATTATAACTTATTTACTTGTGTATGTTAAATTCTCTTTTCCTATAACATTTGTTTCTTTTGCAGAAGACTCGAGGTCCCCAGATAATAATGAGGACTCCTCAAATGACAATTGTGTTCAAGTGTCGGAGGATGCTATTATAAATGCGTTGGATGCTATGGAGGCTCCATCATATGATATTGATTTTACTCAGCCAATTACCATTGAAATTGGTGTTCTAGATAAACCACAACAGGATAGAAATATGAGTTTAGGTAACTCCTGACGTGTATTTTATAAAAACTATATCTTAGCTCGCATTATGCCTTATATATAATTATGTTTGCCGTGAAAATTATGTATAGGTGGAACCAAAAATCTCGAACAGAATCTTATTGATGATGTAATTTAAAAAAAACCACTTAAAAGCAATGTAAGCAAAAATATTTATGGATCAGCCTTATTATTTTCTGAAATGATGTTTAGTACTTAAGTTTGCTTATTTTTCAGCTGAACCTGTAGAGCAAAATATTACATCAAAATTTTTCACAATAAATGGGGAACATCAAATATTAACAAATGTAAGTTAATATATACTAGCAACTATTTACAAGATATATGCCTATTAAAGTTCCAATTTCTCGAAAAGAAGTAGTATATTAAAATCGTTAGACTCCCATCTACATCTCTATTAAAGTTTATCAAGATCTGTTTAGCTATTTAGCCGGGAAAGCGTGACACAGAAACCTACATTCGCATTTATTAGATTATTTTTATTACTGTTAGTTTGATCCAAGCGATAGTATCTTATAAATGACTAAGAAAAATTTAACCCAATAATTTTGTCAGCATACTTTGCCTCGTTGCGATCTCAATAACTCACCAGCAGTTTTTAATAATTACTAAGCATTTGCAACAGATTTAAGACTATCAATTGTCAGTGTGCAAATAATCAATTAAATCTATGGATAGTTTTCAAATTATTCTCCATTTTACAACTATTTTCAGGTCCATCCAACGTCCACGACAGCTCTACTTCGGAGTAACAACATGCCTATAATACTGTGCTCTGAAGTTGCTCCGGAGCAACCTTACAGATTTAGAAAAATATTATTTTCTCACTCGGAACTGAACATGTTTCTAAGCAGCATTGTTGCAGAGATGCAGTCGTGTCAGCAGGCCTTGAATGACGAGAATGACAAAAGAGATATGTATAAGGTATTATTTTGTTATTTTTTTATCAAATAGCTTTATTATATTTATGCCCATGCGCTTGGTAGTATAGACACCAACAATCCCGTGGCCCGGCGGATGAAGAAAATATCGGAAAGCCGGGGGGATTTCAGTGGGCATTCCCTATTAGTACTCTAAGAGGGAATACCCATGCTAGCGATAAACGTAATTCATTGCCGCATTAAAAAGATATATACATGTATGTATGTACTCTTTATAATGATTTATCTTAAAATAGACAAACTTAGAAATGTTTAAAGTATATTCCACTCACCTATTTAACGTTAATAATATATTTTTTATCCTGTCTAGTGAAACTGATTAGTAAGTCAGTCAGTAACTATGGTTATAAAACAAAGTTTTAACTGCTCCAAAATTGCCAGGACTTCGCCCTATCATTCCAAATCAGACATTATATTTAGTTTTAATGTGTTGCAGGTGGATGATTGCCGACGAACACATAACTACGATGAATTTATTTGCACATTTTTATCGATGTTGGCGGAGCGCGGTGTGCTGGGAGAGCTGGTGGGAGCGCAGCTCGAAAGGGGCAGGTCCCCTCGTGTCCGCCGCCGTAGACCGCGACCTCGCCCCCGTGCCCGACCTCGTCCCAGACCACGCGCAAGGAAATAACTTAGTAACACATACAATAAGTAACTTCTATATATTATTTAAGCTATTAAATTATAATACTTTAAGTTTAATTAAAATATACATTTTCGTATTGTTATCACTTGTCGTTAATAAGACTTTATCGTTGTTTATAGTACCTGTGGTAGTCGTCTACTATATTTAAGAAGCCTTATTGAAAGTAATAATATAATATAGTCGAAACAATTCTGATGTTTATTACTCTCAATCGTCGTAATGACACTTCTCAAATACTATATGTATTATTTTTATTAAAATATGTTTTATTAATATAAATTTGTTTTTACTCGTGTTAGTTTTTATGAGAGTATTTTTTTAAGCAAATAAATTACAAGTTACGCTTTTTCTGCCTATATTCTTCAGAACAGTTGGAATACGTGTAGCTCGACGGCATTATTAAAACTAAACTGTTATTGAAACGAATTATATTTGCTTTTTAATGATTTTGCCATTTTGGTATTATTGGTGAGCAAACTAACAGATAATAAACTTAACTGCGGGACTATATTGCTGTGTGTATTATTTCTTTTTTATATATTAGGAGGGAGAATTAAAACAACACTAAATTAAAAACGAATTTAATTAGAGTACTACGAACAGCGACGTTCGTATTTACATGATCGTCATATTGTTAAAGAAATGTAACAACAACAACATTATTGTATTAAGTTTAGGCACGTACCGTATCGAACACCTTATATCTAGATTCGGAATAAGGTAATTTAATAACCACAACATTGCGAACGTCGACTCATATTTCGATGCGCATCGCTATAACTTTATACGTTAAGTTTAATGTTATACAAAATACATTGTTATTTAAGAACTTAATAAGGGTTATGGGGTTCTATTACTTGAACTGCATTTACGAATTTAAAAAGAAAGTGTGCGATTTTTTTCCTTTCTGGATCGATTTGAGTAATATCGTAATATAAGCGATTTGGTGTGTACGTAAATAACATCTAGATAGCTACTTGGCAAAATTTCACAGCTTTTACAGAAAGGGTAACTTCTGTTTTCAAAAAGTAAATGAAACGGTACAAAATTAATATACAAATAACAATAAATATATAACAGGAATCGATTAAACACAAAAGCATACTTCTATAATTTTACAGGCATGAATTTTGTGCATTATCAAAACGCTTCTACTTTATTAAGGAAGCACACACAACATAAAAAGCCATTACAATACAAAAAGGACATGAACACGATTCTCATTAAAATATATTCATTCATAATTCACATAGAGTTCCTATTAGACATACATAAATTCTTGAGATATATTTCATTGTCATATAACACTGATATATAAGATTATTGATAAATACGAGTTATATTCATTTCAGTAATTGGTAATTCAT
This sequence comes from Hebomoia glaucippe, assembly GCA_025727935.1. Lineage (NCBI taxonomy): Eukaryota > Metazoa > Arthropoda > Insecta > Lepidoptera > Pieridae > Hebomoia > Hebomoia glaucippe. The sequence continues at coordinate 13,318,804 of JAOSYY010000012.1, read as the reverse complement.
TAAGTTTTCATAATCGTAGTAAAGCGTAATTTATTAAGAATAGGCGAAAAGCTCTATTGCTTCGATAAGGCGAGTTACTCGATGATTAGACACCATATCACAGACTAACAGAAATATTAATAAAAAAACTTACTTTCACTACACATATGGCACTAACTACGCTAATATCGGAACCTAACGACGAATTGTTAAGGCAGTATTATTTACTCTGGTGCTGTATCACAAGTACATCATCTCATCATCAGCAACAAAACTTTCAAATTCAGAACGTCGTACACGAAACCTGTTACATTTCAATGACAATATAATCGATTCTCTACCAACTCGGTATCCAACAATATACCCCCCGTAATCGAATAAACCATTAACCATCGCTCGGTGATGACAATCGATAAAAATAATTATTGTATATGTAATTATTGGTATTTGATAGATTGGCAGTAGCACCAGTACTCGGAGCATTACAGCGACGCGCACGATCTCGGGATCACAACCAAAACTTATTGCTATTATCACTACTTCAAAATTGCACTACGGTGTGTCCGTGATGGCGAGGAGGCGTCCAAAGAAACACAGTTACCGCTAAACAAACCAAATGTAACGCTCATGCATAAACACTATAACACAAGAGCATTTATAAAATAACACTTAATTATATTTGATCAAAATAATTTTCACAAAATTTGTCTAACAAAAAAAAAATCTACATCAAACCTTAGCACACTATTCACTACGGCATACATTCATAGATAATAAGGAACAATATCATCAATCGATAATTAATTTAAAGGCTTGAATCATACGCATCTCTGCTAGCTGTTTGGTCGGTTGCTTTACATGATACAACTATAATTTTTTTCTATTCAAGGTCATTTTAAAAATATTTGGAAGCCTTTGAATTTATACAATTATGAACTTGTTCACATTCTGCGTATACTGGAATGACAAAAATGTCTACTTTTTACATATTTTTTTAGATGGTTAAAAAAAATAACGCTTTATAAATATAATTGATTCACACGGTGAAGTGTTGTACAATATAGGCTGCAAGATGAATGAGATTTTTAATATTCAAAGAGCTTTCTGTAATTTTTAAATTAACCCTGTATTGAAGTTGAATACTGATAAAAATATAGCAGATACTATCAAATATAAGAAAGTTCAAACAATCATCGCAGAGGCCCAATATACAATTCATTTTCTTCAAAACTCCACTCAATCCTGATAATGGCCTACGTCACATTCGCACCGCATATTACAATTAACTTTGGACATCAGTTAGGTCCAACTTCCAAATAAGAGTTGTTTACAACGAAATGGCCTGCATCGACGATGCTATAATTCGAGCCTCAAAACAATATAAAATAACAGGTTGCTTAATCAACCCCGCACTATCACTACTCGCAGTCTGTGGACAACTGCTTACGAAATTCACCACAGCCCATATAATATTAGCAGTGACTCTACTCAATAATAACGCACCTAGGGACAACAGTTCATGTCGCAAAGTTGTAGATATATTCGTTTTATATCAAGGTACCCTTTAAGTAGGTCTTACCAAGTATTACTATGGAGTTGGGTAACTGCTAGAATATAGTATGTACTGTGATTCAACTGGGGGGACTTTTAGCGTCCGGATCGGCTGCGGTGTCGCTCTTTTCGGTGAGCTCACTAATCACGCCTGGTATGGGCAAGTCCTTCAATTGTCTTTTTTCTATTTCCGCCTTGAACTGCTCGATATCTTGAGGACTGTAATTTGATTTTAAAATTTAATAATTTGCTGCAAATCTTATATGCCATTATTGATTACAAATATTTATTCTTGTGAGGTCAAAGACCAAAAGTATATTTGATGCAACTAATAAGACTGTAGAAAACTTTCGCAAATGAAAATAGTGGCCAAATAATACGTGAAATTGAGTTGACAAATATTAAATAATTTTCACTAAATAAACCCTAGTCCACTGTTTATGAATAAAAATCTGCAGGCAAGATTTTTATGCTTAAATTAAATAGAAAATCACGTCAAAGACAAGTATCGCTTACCTGATCTGCACAAAGAGTATACCGTTGATTAGATTGAGCATATCTATGACGGACGCCATGGCGGGCGGTTGGATGTGAATGGGTGGGTGTGGGTGAAGAGCGGCCGTCTTGCCATACGCCTCTGCGAGACGCTTTTGGACTACCACAGCCTGTTGAGTCAAGTGACGCAAGCACTCTGACGACTCACGGGTCTTTTCGTGCTTCTCGCCAAGCTACAACATTTAAACAATTATAAAATATTATAGATAAATTACGGAATACATTTATAAACAATTTAAAAAATATATCAAGTGGAAGAAGCTGCTTTAATTAATAATGTTTGTTGTGTATCTGTTATCACGAAAGCTCACTATAAAAAGTAAGAATTTCAGATGTT
>JAOSYY010000012.1:13277331-13310406 GCA_025727935.1 Hebomoia glaucippe | reverse complement strand
ATCCACGACTGCCATAGCACCGCGGGTAGCTGCTGCTACAAAGTCGCTGTGTACCTTTATAAAAATAGCACAAATAAGACCAAAGACATCCAGGTTTATATTTAAACTGTCACAATGACATTTATTTAAGAACTTCTCAAAGTAAAATTGAGATTAAAATAACCATCGGATATATTGCAAAACAATCACGACTCTTTCTAAATAAGATAGATATAAAATTTATGTTTTAGAAAACAATACATTTTATTAATTTTAAGATGTAATATATAATTATTTAGCTTCGCATATAAGTTCGTATAATGTTTAGGTTTTTATTAGATGTTGTTTTGTTTGTTCATTAGTAACTAAAGTTAATGTGTTTGTGTAAAAGCAACACATGGTCAAATATTACTATTCTCAGCAAATAAATATAAGAGAAAAATGTCTATTTCCTAAACAAACATTTAAATGATTTAATACAGTGATTAATATATAACTAGATTCATAGCGTCCCTGCTATTTTTCTTCTTATGTCTAAATGACTATGTATGGAAGATCCTTTATTGTCCGAAATTGTGATGAAAACAAATTGAGAAGGTTATTACGGTAGCTTATAAGCTAACCTTGAAGATGGCTCTCTCACGGAGCAGCCTCTCGGGCAGCGTGGCGCGCGGCAACTCGCGCGTCGTTTGCAACTCCTCGTTCCAGTCGCGAGTCTGACCTGGGATGTGCTCTTCGTAGCCCAGTTTAGAAGAGAACGCTACACACAGATCACAAATTAACCCTCTAACTTTGAATCGTCAAAGATTCTTTAAACACTCAAACGGCAAGCATCACAGGCTACATAATATTAAAACCTAATCTCTAGCCTAGTAAGTGCGCGTGATATGGTTAATTATATCTTAATTATACTTAAAAACTTTAGTGGAATAATTTTTATCAACACAAATCCATGTACAAAATTAATACTTTTTATTTCATTTTAATTTATCTACTTCCTGTGCGTCGATTTTTGGCTAAAATTGTATCAAAGGACGTCTGTGTTACTAATTATTATATGATGGATTTTCAAATAGCATTAAATTAATCTAAGATAAGTATTTAAACTATTGTCTAAATTTCAATAACAAACAGCACTTTTGGTCATCACCAAAAGTACTATTTGTTATTGAAATTTGAATCATCATTCAAATAGATATTAGTATATTGTGTTATAGAATTTTCATTTAAGATTAGACCCATAACAGAAATTCTCGGATAGGTGACAGAATAATAGTCGGCAAAAGACAAACATCTTTTGCAACAATAAGACAAAGTCAAATTTACTGCACTCTTAAATTATAGATTTGAAATGGTTAAGTTGTTTTGAATCACGTTTTAAGAAACAATCTTAAGTTACTGGACCATAAAAATGCTTTGCCGTGAAGTTCTGTTACATTCCACTAAACATGCACTGGACCGCAACTATTAGCCAGTTAATTGTGTTCTGCATTTAGTTTGATAAACATAACGACGAAGAGAAACCAGTTTTAATATAATTAGAAAAGATTGAGATAGATTACATAACTTATTATAAATAGACACCACAATCGTTATCATAAACAATAAAATTTACTTAATTACCCTTCTACAAACATTTACCGTTCATGAACCTTAGGTGAAAAAGAATTAAGATTCCTAGTCTTCAAGTTATATAAATTGGGAGATTACAAACTTTAAAAATTAAAATAAAAAATAATTACAAAAGCCATTATAACTGTACATTATTTTTATGATAATATCAAAGGAAGAGGGTTATTAATTTGTTTAAATAAAGTAACTAGTAGACAGTTACGTCAGCCCGGAGTTAAACAGATTATATCCAAAAAAATATACTAACAGATATATTTAAGTATAAATCATTTGCTTGTTCGTATTCATCCAGAATCCAGCGAACCGATTTCAATAAAAATTATGCATATTTGTATAGTTGGTATTTAAAAGATTGAAAAGTGTTACAGCCGAAAAACTCTATACATGTATGGTGTTTTTAAGGATTTCTTAAAAATGTAATACAAGAATCTTATGCCAGTGTAACCACGCATATAGTCATCAAGATAATAAAAATCGACTAACTGTCTTCAGCTCGGATCGCATCAACAGTGTGTTCGAGCATTGGTGACGCCCACTGATACACCTGGTACGGAGTCGCCACTCGTTCGAAGGGATGTTTCTGCATCCGCTTCTTTTGTACGAGTGCAAAGTTACGTTTGAAAGCGGGCGAAACAATACTCAGAAGTTCGATTAACGAATGACATAAAAGCGAGGGTGTCGACGGTCTGGGGTTGAACACTTCTTCGGTGGATCTGAAAATAATTATAAAAAAAAAATAGATTAGACAATTCATATAAAAGACACTCATATTACTATAAAAGTGTAATTAAGGAACTAAATATTTCTCCGCTTAGAGACAAACGAATTAACGACATTTCTATATAGTGATATAAATTTTAGCGTAGTCGTTTTGAACTTGATTTAAAATCCGAATAAACATAAAAAAATGGTATCACTTGAGAAGGGCAGATAAGACTGAACACCTAATTGTCTGTAAAGAAAGAGGGGATTTTGAAGTAAATATTGACATGTCTACTGTAATTTCTAATGAAGGTAATTAGAATTTAATTTATTATTTACTGGTTGAGGTAAAATCCGCGCGGGCAGGCGGTGATGTGGAACTGGCGTTCCTCAAGTGTTATCACGTGGAGGTAAAGCAAATCACCGCACATCTTGCGAGGTCCGGGCGGCGGGTTCCAGCCTGATGTCGTTAGCACCTATCAAATTATAATCTTATGAGATATAACAGATTACCCGTAGAAAAATACCATAACCTTCTGGCATAATTGTAAAGTCTTGTAATTGTAACGTCATAATTGTAACGTCATAATTGTAACGTCCTAGACGTCAAATTCTTTTATTTAAGACTTTAAAAAAATACAAGTCATTGTTTTGTTAACAGATAAGCCTATATCATTGTATAGTGATCTGAATCCGGTTTAGTGGCGTAATAAGGCAATTCAGCGGGCTGAATGATTCATATAAATCTACCCTTTCCTCTACTTTTCAGAGAATACCTTATTGTATAGATAACCGAATTTTTACTATCTTCACATAATTAAAGATATTCTTATTTTTGGTTAATATTTATAAAACAATAAAACTTAACGGTATGTTAAATTGCATACACTCAACACATTACTTAGAGAATTTTAATTACTTAAATCGTATACATTCACTGACACCTGACTATTACGTCAGGTATATGATACTTTTATGAAGCCCAGGCACCGTTACATCAATTATATTTTAACTAGCTGTATCTCGCGATTTCACCTGCTTTATTTTATATATACACTATTTTCTGAGTCAATTACAATAATGTTAATAACGATGGAGAAAAAGGAGCTTAAATTACTACTGATAACATTAGCTATCTGCAAGTGAAAACCACATTAAATTAATTAAACCTTTTTGTAGATTAACCAGAACAAACAGACAGACAATTATATAATCTTTATCTTATGATTAACATGCGCGTTTAGAAAAAGAAGACATAAACAACTTGATTTTTATGTTTTATTCTAACGATAATGATACTGCAACAGTAATTATTTCTGATTTAGAAATGTCATGTAAGTGTTAAGTTTAAGGTGTCTACAAGTTTACCTTTAAGCATTGAGGTGCCTTATTTTCTTTGTTTAAACCCGGATGCAATGGGAGTAGAGGTCGTTCAGTACTCCCAGGCATTATGTAATCAGGAGGAGTGCAGTCCACGCTTTCTGGGCGAGACTTTTTCTTCTCTGTAAGTTATGTCTTTAGATAAAAAAAATATTGCATTTGTGTATGGCTTTTAGAGGTGGACACAGCTGATGTAAATATAATTTGATACGATATTTTGACAAACTCGTATAACGAGATCAACTCAAAATTACAAAATCAAGCCTCGACATTGTTTTTTCCAGTTCTCACGTATATTGTTATATTTTATATTACCGTGTTTTTTTATAATTCTAGTGAGTTTTATTAGTAGGAGTATTATCTGATTTATATCCATATACCTTTACCAAAAAGCCTTTAATAAATATAAAAGTAATGTAGTGAAAGATTGCATGTTTTATATTTAGATTATCAATGCCCAAACGTTTCGAATAATATCATTTAGTTCACAAATTATCAATGATGTCATGTCTAAATTATCACCTCTCATCAACAAAGCCTCATGCTTTAAATATAAAAAAGATCTGTTCAATGATTACTATTATCACTAAGAGATTAGTTTAAATACTCGAATATTTATCACTGATGATGAAATAGCATATTTATTCCAGGTTAGTAAATTCTTTTCAAACGAGCATACCTTTAAAACAAAGCGATCTGAAACTTGTATGTATGTATCAATAACATCTCAAATTCGTATGTTACACGTAGAAATGTGTAACACATACATTTACACGTTATCGCGAGTTCGTAGAAACATTCGCGCCTACAGACAAACGGACAGAAAACGATAAGATTTGAAAAAAAAAATACCTTTTGCTATTCAATAACGAAACAAATATAAGTCTAGGGATACATTTATCACACTTATATATAAAAAAACAAGTGAAAGTCAGCATACTTGCTCACCTAAAATATCGCCTTGTGTTACAATATTTAAAAACGCTAAGGAGCTGCACTCTTGACCAGCGTAAGCATCCACATAATCTATTGACTTCAAAAGATCTCGTACATGACGAACATGAATACGAGCTTCGCGCATTGTATAAGGTTCTTCTACGACCTGAATAGAATAAAAAAGCATAATATTTACCAATATATACAGGAGTCGTGTCAAAAAACAGTTTTTCACCTTTAAAAATAAAGTAAAAATTGTTTTATCCATAAAATCCAGATAGGCGGGCCATTAACATTAAAGTTTATAAATTCTTAAAAAGACGAAAGATACAAAATTATGTTCCTTTAAAATCCAAACGCAAATACAAAATCAATTATTAAATATCCTGAATACTAGTTATTAAAGTGCAAGTAATTTAAATTGGCATTGTTAACCCTGGTAAAGTCGTGGACAATGATAAGCAAAAAACTGCTTACCTTAATGACAGAACCATCTTTTAACCCCTCAATATTTTTTAGTTCAGCAAAATTATCCAGTGTTACACCTTCTAACTGCAGTGAAAAGCAAGTACGATGACATGTATCCTCCCTATCCATTAGGACCTGATGAATTTCTTGTACCAATTCCATGCTTGACACCTGAAATCCATTAACAATGTAATTTTAGTTAATTATTTCACATCAATTAAAGATCTCAACAGTTTCTCAACTAAGTAATAAAATTTTCCTATTGTTAATTATAAAAACTTACCTGAATATCTAGGGGCTCAGCACCAGGACTCACAATTTTAACAGTGAATCCCATATCTTGAATAAAGACAACTTCAGCGTCTCTTTTTTTCTCGTCACCATCTTCACTTGGCGATGATTCTCTGTCTTTATCACCATTTACTATTTTGGTTGAATCACCATTTACGTTGTCTGATCCATTGTCAGGTTTTTCATCGTTCTTCTTATCATCCTTTCTATCATCACTAACATTTTTTTCACATGTTTTCTCCGTTTTATTTTTTTCAAGCGAAGAAGTCTTTTTTATTTCAATTTTTTTATTATCTAGCTCGGAAATTTGTAGTGACAATTTATCTGATGCGACCTTCTTAACTTCCTCAGACTTACTAGATTTTGCATCATCCAAATCATTGTTAATACCATTAGAAACTAATTTAGTGTTATTACTACTACTAATATCACAATGTGAATTGTTTTGTAGACCACCATTAATAAGGTGTGCGGTCGTCACGTCATTGCCATTTGTTATCGATTCTTTGGTACCTAATTTATCCTTTTTACAATTATAATTATCATTTGATATTGATGTCTCTCCATTGATTTTTGTCGCAGCGTCACCGGAATTTCCTTGTGATGATTTCTCACTTTTGTTTTTGGGCTTCTGGCATTCTTTTAACACAAAGGATAAAATATTTTATATAGGATCATAATTTTTATACAACTACTATACAATTAAACTAAAACAAACCTTCATTGGTCGGAAATTGCAAAGGCACATTGTTGATGGGTGGCGACAAAGCTTTCTTTGCGGCAGCCGCGTAGGATACGCGTGGGGTTGCGACTCCACCACCACCTTCGTCATCAGCACGCCCATTAGGTGTGTTCGAATGTCCGTTGCTACAGATGACTGCCTTTGTACTACTGTCCTTGTTCATTTTTGCTGGTTTTTCTAATTTTTCTGATGAGGAGAAGAAAATTTTAAAATATATTTGAGAAACTATGACTAACATACATTCATACTTCATGAATATATATTTTTTCTTATTATACTATACGAATTGCATAATGCATATTTATGTAGCGACAGAAGTTACGATTCATACATTAGTAATAGCATTTTACTCGATCGGGTACAAAGATCGATCTAACACAGTTATGTTCAATCCACACATTTCATACATAAACCGTTGCTGTACGTATGCGTATATAGCGCGTGGGTAATACGCACAGCATAGCGTTAGGGGAATCAAGAATCGAACACGCATGTCTCGTCCCGTGACTACTGAACACGTGGTCAATGCTGGCGCAACGCCAAATATCTCCAGCAGCGAGTCAATAATAGATGGCAACGAAATGCCGCCAACAATAGACGCCATAGACGCGATCTCAACGCGCATTTGTTTGGACTCGACATTATTAAGCAATATACTTAAGGAAGTACTTACACTTTTCAGGGTTGGGTAGGTACAAATAAGTATTCTATTACAGTACTTTGAAACTAATATGTAGGAAAATAAACAAAAATCTATTTATTTTTAGTACATTTACGATGTTATCTTTAAATCTACTTAAGTAGTCTACAGTTTACAGTTTCCGCTGCTTTAAATCCATTGACCTGGATAATTGTCTCAATAATTCTTTAGGAAAGTTCAGCGTTGAAGAAAAATTACTTTAATGTCAAAAATTGTTTGTCATGATGCTTCATTTCTACTTACAGAATTCTAAAACGTATGTTATAAAGATAATATAAGCATTTCACGTTACTTTACTGCAAGGCACACTTAGATAAGGCTCTGACCCATATCTCTATCATCAATCTTGCAGTAAGAATAATAGTAGGTGTGTTTGATAAAACTAAAACAAATACGAAAAGTTAGTGAGATAATTTTTACAGATTAAAGTACAATTTTTTACTGCATGACTGTGCAAATGAAACACGACAAACTATTAGCATCATGCGTACCCAGAGATACGGACTGAAATGTTGATTTTATCTATGTTGCCTTTACCAAACAAGATAACAGTCAAGACGCCTGTGCTTCAAGATATTTACTAAATCAAAATTTCCGATAAACAGTCGTTGACACGATTTTTTCTAGCGTGTGAAGACTATTCGTTTAACGAACACTTTATACTAATTTTCACTATCGACCATGACAGTATACAACGCGAAATGTACTTTACACTATTATATGACATGCATACATCAGTATTCGTAATGAATACCAAGTGCAATAAAATACCGTTGATATATACGCATTATTTAACTGCATAAGCGTGAGAACTTTGGAAGCAAATGTTCTTTATTTTTTGCTAGTTACTAGCTAATTTGAAAACAATCACATCTAAATGCCAGAAAACACAATAAAATACCATAGGCTGTTTTCATAAAAATATTGACGTCAGTACACTATACAAAACATCGATTTAAAATTTAGATATACAGCAATGGTTGACGACGCGAGGGACTGAACAACAGATCAATGAATTATGCAAAAGATATGATCATTGTTAGACAGCGACGATCACAGAAAATTTAACCTATAACAGCTTATCACGTGGATTACTGAATAAGCTCTTCTCGTGACCTTTTCCCCAGAGTTTTCGAAGAATTGCACTTTGCATATTTTTGTATCCTGAGATTCTTAAAACAATATGTATTCCTGTTCCTACAAAATTGACACTAACGGGATGACATAAGTCATAACAACCAAATGATTGCGACTAGAGGTTTTAATTGAATAAATAATTTTCTGAATCTATATCGCGTATATTATCGTAATCGATCGTCATATCAGCAGCACCTACAAGTCATTTGTAATACGACTTCATTGATACATATGTGTAAAACCTACACTCGACACTTGGACATCAGATCTCCTGTAAATAAATTCTTAAAGATTGATTGCGGGATATTAAAGGTCATTGCTGCAATAAAGCATGGCAACTAGACTAAATTATGTTATATAAGACAACTATTTCGCCGGTTGGCCACGTGCCGCGGCCGGTGGCGTTGGCTTCACTGTTGTCTACATGCAATCGGGACGCAATTTCAGAAATTCAAATCTGAACAGGCGTTAAGTAAAATATAAGTCGTTCTATACTGTAGGTACCTTTTTCAAATAATTAATCCTTTTATAATATTTCCAAAGACATAAGAGATCGTATTAGCTTTAAAGTTTATCTTTTTGAACTCCTCAAGAAACTTTAGCTAAGCACGGTGAAGAACGATGCCCTAAATAAACCTAAATTATCTATAACGGGAAACCACTGAACTCTATTTAGGTCAGTTTAAAATATTACAACATGAAATTTGAACCACACTTTTCTCAAATTAGTACCTATACCACGACAATTGTATTGTACGTGTTCCGTAACTAGTTACACAAGCCATGTGTGGCATTTTGAAAGATATTTATTTTTGAATTTACTACGATACTAAATACAATACACGCTAAAGAAACAACTGTAAATAATATTTTTATTTGTTTCATACTCTGTATATAAAGATCGAAGAATTTTACTTTCAAAATTATATAAACCAGAAATAAACCTACGGTTTGTGGCTCCACAAAATAGTATTAATGATTTTAGAAATTAATTTAAATCAACGAAAGTGAATTCTTTGATTGACTATGGGTTAAGACAGGTTTGAAGTTTTTTTTAATGAAGTGATGATTAAATTTATAATTGATGCATCCCATTAGTACCCCATACCTGTATTTCTATAGGACTGTTGGGATATTCACCATACTTTCAAATGTTATCCTAATAGTTCTATATAGTATTGTACTATAGTTTTTGTTCTTGATTATATTATATTTTGTTAACCAGAAATTAATGTACAAAAAAGATATAGATTACAAAGAACGACATATTTTTAACTTTGTTCCATCAGTATATATACTAAACACTAATATAAGGCCTCAACATTTCTATACTACTGACTAAAGGCATGGGGTACTACTGGGATGCACTTTTTACAATTTAGACGGAAGTATGTCATTACGAAGCAGTATCATCACAAAACGCAAAAAGGTTTTATCAATAACCCTAATAGCATAGTAAAATGACACACAAGTCTCGGTATTTCATAGGATGTGATGGTATGCTATTTACAATCGCTTCTGAATTTAATGATTTTTAGAGGTCTTTTAAATTCGGTCATCACGCCGAAGGTGACTCGGTCTGTACGGTCCAACGCTGAGTTTTTAGCGACTTGCGAATTAGGCTATATGTTGAGTTTTGGTACGCTAACTTTAAAAGCTTTTTGATATACTTTCAATTAAACTCAATTAAGAAAGTGAGTACACTCGTAGATTTATTTTTCAAAAGATTCCGTAAAGGAAGGGTTGTATGTTTCTTTTTAAATAGGAATAATACAATGTTGGAAAATACATTCAGGTATAATTAACTAACGCGATTTTAATTATCTTGCTCGTATTCGACGTGACGCATTATTTGTATAGGAAGGGTAAAGCTTGCAGTTAATTATTAATTACTTCCTTCCATCTATGAAGAATAACTTATTATATCATTTAATGTACATTAAAAAGTAATTAAAAGTCAAACCCATACGTACCCGTAAGTATGCTTAATTACCACACTTAATTTTAAATATAAGGTGCAATATTTTAACGTATTTTTTTACAAACGAGCAACGGGTTATATCATAACTCGCTAGTGAGATTTGTTGAGCATTTCTTAGATGGCTTGTTTCGAAAACGTATGCAGAAATGTATGTTTTACGATACAAGTTCTACCAGTTAAAACTGCTGGAAACTAAATTTTTGTCTCGATTCATGTCCCAATTCGTAGACGACGACTATTTAGAGCGATCTGAGACCTACGATTGGGAACTGTGTAATATCCATCAAACGGAATCGTATCGCGATAAGAAACAACTAGATCGGTATTTTATTTACTTTTGTATGTACATTAAACAGGCCTATAACGTTTATATATTTAGATTATAGAAATAAATGATTGATCGATGATTTTAGTATGTTCATTTTACTATCTAAAAAGTAATTAGTTATATCGTTACACACAGGAAGTTAATTATATGATGCTCTCTTACCACTGTAAATTATAAGTGCTCTTCAAATGAAGTGTTACTAGAGTACTCAATTCAAAAATTACTATTGTCCATATTTTAGATAATGATTTTTTATTGCGATTTTAGAATTGTAGTTCTAAAGACACTAAATCATTGTTGACTGAACATTTTGTTCAGGTACACAAAGAAACATAAAAATTTGAAAATTAATGATAATGCTCCCTAGACTTGAGTTAATTGAGATCAAACAAAAATCAAAAAAAGGGTTGACATTTCACACATGGTGGTAACACATGTTCTTTCTTATTAGGATAATACTAAAACTCCATAAGCAAGAAATAAATTATGTGACATAAGATACAGTTGGTTTATTTTCATTAAAACCAAGAGAACTACCAACAAAAAATATTATTTTCATTATAGACTGTAACAAAAATTATATAAATGTAAATAAAGAAATCCATTAAAATCATAACTATAATAAGATCTAACGTTGCTAAATATATCTACATATTATGTATCATTAGGAAATAGAATATAAACATATTGAGTATTTAGGAACAGAATAATTAAATGAATTAATGTTCTTGCAAACTAGCTGAATGAATGAGATGAAGATGTCATACTCCACTGCATATTACTTGAATGCAGTTGTGTAAAAAATAAAAATGGGTCATAAAGTATGCTATTGGAACCTATGAATTTTAATGATACACAGAAGTATCATTACAGGAGTTATAGGCCTATGTATTTATACAAATAATGAGATTTTGGTACCTACTATGTTATCAGTATTGAACACAATATTGATAATATTATATAGGTCAGGCATATAGTAAAGAAGTTTAAGAGATTGGAAGTAGTGTTCACTACAATAGGCCATAATAATAATAATTAAAGATATTAATAGAGACTCACAGTAATTGTTAGTGCCAATTTTAATGTAGATCATATATATGAGAGTAATGATCAGATAGACTTTGTATACATTTTACAGACTGAAATATGTAGTTTTGATAAAATTATAACATTTTGCACTGAGTTAAAATCAACTTTAACAAACATTACAACAGATTGTAGATTGAATATTGTAATAATATATTCAATAATATCCTCATAACAAAAATACCTCAAAATGTAGTATAAATAATTTTAAAATGTTTTTTGGATATCAATACATAAAGGTACACTACAAGTATAATCATCACAGACTATTCTCAATTTAAGGTGTGACTTAAATATCTAGCCAAGCTTACCTTTACACTACTATGACAGAAGAATTTATACATTAATGTATGTCCCAAATATTTATTTTTGATGTCTTAATAAGAAAGCTAGTCTCGAAAAGTATTACAGTAACTTGAATCCCTACCCATGCAATGAGGACAAACTATGATTAATATTTATAAAATAACAAAATAATAGTTCTAAAAGTAAAGCTATTTTCTATACAGAATCTTATTAACAAAACTGACAAATGCATTAAAATTACTATATTAGACATCAATTATTTTCATAGTTAGCTAATTTTTACATAAATTATTATAAATAAAAATTTGCTGACACTATGTTTCATTCATGTAGTATAAAGACGAGACTTAATTTCTGCTATGGTTATGTATCACAATTTATCTCAGAATATTAACTTAAAGCATTTAAGTACTCTATACTTAATTATTGTTAAAAGAATTATGCATTTAACTAACATAAGTAAAAAGATGCAATACTTATTAATGTTGTGTAATGTTTCAAATAATCTTAAATTATTTTATATAAAAAGGGAATTGATACAAAATTAACCAGTTCAAATAATAATATTTTTGTATGATATTAATTCTAAAGTAATGTATAATCTAATCTAATTACCATAATACATTGACATGTTTTATGAAAATTAATAAGTATGTAAAAACCGATCACATGTTAAATAATGTCACATGACATAAATCTCAATGCATTCGTACATATTAAAATAAACCTAAAAATTATAAAATAAAGCAGATACCTAGTTAAGTTTCCCTAGATCAATGTTACATAACTGTGGAAGAGAGAAAACTTTACCTTTGTTAACATTCTCGCCACCACTTTTAATATTCACATTGTTATTAACTGGACATTTTTTCACTTTATGAGATGTAAGTTTTGAAGTATTATCGTCATTCACTTCACCACCAAGAGCCATAACAACACGAGGAATTAATCCGGTACCGACTGACCGCGACCAGCACGGTTCCAATCTCAGCTGAAAGAGCACATGCGGAACAGATAAAGTTCAATTTTCTTTAGCACTAGATATTTAATTGTTGAAAAGTTCAAAGCTCTTATGTCATATTGACATGTAAGGGTCCGTTTAAAATTGTCTATGGTTCTTAGTGACGTAATTTCCTAAAAACCACATGATCATAGGTACAGGGAATAAATTTCAAAATTAGTATGATTTTATCTGTGTGATATATTAGGCCGCAGGTGAAAAACCGACACCAGTCCCTTGCAAACTATATTCGTAGTGAATTTCTTTTTATTATATCTTGGCTATTATCGTTTTTATGAATCATTAATTCAAAATATATATACAAAATCTTGTCAGTAAATGTAATATTTTACTCGAAAATAAATATTACATATTATAACTCAATTATGTAAAAATAATGTCCACTTTAAAATAAATTTTGTCAAAATTCACTTAAAACAAAATTACCTAAAATTACGTATTTTATTGAATAATAGTTTTGTTATATAAGTAATTTTCGAAATATTACGTAATTTTTGTAAAACCGTAATTATTAAATAAATATGAAACCTCTTCCACGCCCAAAACTATACTCTTATATCAGTGAAAATATTTCACTTAAGTTATATTTGTACTTATTAGTCTATGTGTTATCTGTTACTGATTAGTATTGTAAACTAGGATGTTAATTGTCAAGTCAGATTAGGAATAAGAAAAGTAAATATTAAGTAGTATAAATACGGACTTTTTGTTTTATTGAAAAGAACTAGTTTTACATCTTGAATTAGTTAATTTACAAACAAGAAACCTGGCGTCCGAAAATTATCCCAAGGTGATATATTTTGTAGATAGCTACCTCGTAAAAATCTGATAAATTATAAAAATATTTAACATTTATTAAGCATCACTTCATAATATTGTGGATATCTCATGTTGTAGAAGATGCTGGATGGGTGGTACTGCCGCTCTATAGCTAATATGCAAGCCAGTGAAGAAGCCAGTGTCAACAGTAGTGCAGTTGCTGATACATCTCAAGGAGAATCTAATAAAGAGTTTTCTAGTGACAGCAGTAGTGATACTGAACCTGAACCTAATTATAGAGCACAATACTTAGCTCTAAAGAAGAAACTAAAGTACTTAATATATGTAAGACTAAGTATATATGCTATATTACAAAATAGATACATATTGCTGTAGTTATTTGTTTATGAGTAGCAGACCAGACTAATGTCTTAGTTATAAAATTTCTGTAAATCTTCACCATTGAATCCACTTTAACACAAAAAATCATTAAAATACATGCACAGAAGATTTATAAATATAAAGTTAAGACAAATTAATTTTAAATTAATGAATTTCAACAGGAAAATGAATGTTTTCAAGATGCTTTAAGATCCAGTCAAAAGAGATTATTAAAAGTATCAAGAGATCGGTCATTTCTATTGGACAGATTGTTGCAGTATGAAAAACCAGACAGTACAACATCTGAAAGTGAAGATACAGAATCTTCAGATGATACAAGTTGTACAAACACAGAAATGTTAAAACGGTAAATTAATGGATATATTCTTAGTCGTTTCTATTAAAGTTTATTTAAAATATAAATATGAATATGACTTTTAAAATTACAGTAAGAAGATGGAAGCCAGTATTAATCAAGCAACACCATCTTCAATGAACAAAGTTCTCAATAGTAATATCAAAAGGAAAAGAGCTGTCCCTAAAAAAACTACAAATATCAATAATCCTGTAAGACAAAAATAATATGCCTACGAAATGTTTTAAAAACTGATGATAGGTGGTAAAATGAAGTTACTTACAACTAGTCTATGAGGTTTATGTCTGATTAGTGAATTATATTCATTAGTATTAGAGTCAATATTTATGTATTCCAAGAATACCAATTTTGTTATTATATTGTTTTAACTAGTAAGTACTTTAAAAGCAAAATAAATTGCTTTATGTAAATATTGCATTAAATGAGTCAAAATGATTGTAACCTATTTATTAAAATTTTTATTATTTTTGCCACTTATATGAGATTTTTCAACCCTTTTAATTTTCTGTTACTTTTCTGAATTGAAGTATTAAGAAAGCAACATTATATGCACGCTTTTGTAATTTTTATTACCTATTTTTTGATGTTTCATGACACATTTTATTTTCTTTATGAAATTTCATAAACAATGGGTAAAAATGAATATTTCTATTTTATGAGTTCACTTTGGAATTATTCATAGAAATATGAATGATTTACTTAAAGTGTACTGTAATCAAATGATTGACAACTTATTAATAACATGAACAAATGCATAATATAAGAGATTTTCCTAGACATTTTTTTTTTCAGACTTAAATACATTTTATTTTGTATATAACAAATTGTTCCAGCATCAAGGTACTGTCAATACAATGACTAAAACATCACCTGCTCTTGGATTTGGTCTAAATACTAGTGATGGTCATATGACACCTGAAGAAGTGGAACGTCACTTACAGTCTCGTCAAACATACATGAAATTATTGCCTGAACGAGCTCCACCAACAGTGCCAACAGAAATGTTTAGCAATGATCCTTCCCTCGATAGGTAATATAACATTTTTAATTCGAAGTACATTACATAAAATAACTTATTTATATTTTGATTCATATAACAGTAATATTAGAATAAATCTATGAGGTAAAATATGCTAACAATGAGTTAAATATGTATAATCTCATTGCTTAGAATTATGGAATGATTTTTTACTTTTATTTTTCAGTGAATCCAATGATGTATTGGAAACCTCACCAATAGTTGAAGAATGGTTTGATTAACAGTACATTATTTGTTCGATGAAAACTAGTTTTCATCGGACCTCATTTATTTTCAAAAGATCTAAACTATTTAAGTATTATACAATATTAATACAGGTATCTTCAATATTAAAATTTGGAAGATGACAGTATATTTATCTGTACCACATACTTAGTATATTGTAGTCTTAAATAAAAAAATAAAAGAGTTCTTAAATGTGTATTTGATTAAATATTTTATTTAAGAGTTATAATATGATTTCAAAGCACAAGGGGAATAACTATTCTTTCTTTTGAGTCTGCCTCAAAATTTCATGCTAAACAGAATATTTATTTACGTACCTGTAAGGTTTACAATATAGCATTAAACATTTCATAATATACACATATATCATGTAAATATTAATTATCTATGTCTTAACAAATCTATCATGCAACTCATAGTTCAGCATACTACACCAATACATTATAATAACAACATTAATATGCAATCAAACTACTAACTACTCTATTCTAAGCATCTTATTATGGTACTTGATTCAAAATTAACTCATACATGAGATTCTATGAACTCAGAACTTACAAGTTTATCAGGTTCAAGTAACTAGATGACACCGAGATATATCAGGATATTAAATGGATAAGTATATCTTCAACATAACTATGATTGTATAAAATATGATTCAGGAATTTCTAAATTAAGCATATGCTTAGGAATAAATGATTTCATTGAATTATATTGATTTTACAATATAAAATTCACAATTGCATAAAAACTTGCTACATAATTATTTAAACCTATTCTGGAAACATTTCGATTAATTTCAAACTAAAGAGATTTCAAATACCCTACATATAATGCATCAGTTGTAGCTATTTTCGTAAAACATCTAACTTTAATAAAACCTTCAAAAGAATTAACAACAGTTAATCGTAACTAGAAGCAACATTGAATGGTTTTGTAGGAAACAGTGATAGTATCAATAGAGCTTGGAAAAGTGTTAACTACATTTTTCGCTATATAAACACACATGTAAAAGGTATCTAAAACACGTTAGTGTGCCCTTAGGCAGGAATGACCAAAGCTTTATCATGAAAATGGTTTTGAGCTTTTTTATTTCATATTATTTAACAATTTATATGTAAACTAATGTTTGTACAACTATGGTTAATACGATTAGGTTTTGAATTACATTATACAATAGGGATATTTATCTATTACCACACAAAACATCTCATAAACTGTAACTACAAGACATTCAAAAAGTATTGTTGATGTATGTTTAAGTAGGCGGAGACACTGATTCGTTCTCAAAGATTAATTCCACTTTGTAATTTCTGTAATATATTAATTTATGTATGAACCCAATAATATTTACGCGTTATAACTTGGTATGATCACCAATCCTATGCTGAATATATTTTTTTATTGCATTTAATTTACATCCATAAAAATAATTATGCTGAAACATATTGGATTGTTATAAACACAGATACTTAAATTTAATAAGTACTTAATAATTTTCCATACTTTACTTTACTTTGTTAGTGAATTATGAAGACTAACTTCTACATTTGAATTGGAACTATATGCTGCCCCGATAACAAACTTTGGTTTGACTGCACCTAATAAACAACAAGTTCCTTACAATATTTCTTAGGATTAGTTACAGAATAAAGATATAAGTGTCTACTACTTTATTTTTACATAGGTATTCAAAAGTCAGCAACATTTCATATTTAAGTAAATTATATATATCAAGTTACAAGTTGTAGCTTAACATTTAACATTTGATTATGATAATACAATAATATTCCGTACTTGTTTTTATTTTTGGGTCAATCTTCTTATTTATGTTGAGAAAAGAAAACAATAAATTTATAAATTAAAGATCATAATAGTAACTAATATAAATTTACAACATATCTACATCGAAATAAAATAACTTTAATATATTATTTTGTATTTTTATGTACTTTATGTATCAATTATTTGTTGTAAAACTAAAATTTACATTTTTTAAATTTATTATAATATATAACATACATATTCATGTATATATTTACCAGTATAAAAAAGTTCTGCAATGTATTTTTAAATTAAATACTCAGTAGAAAATCAAGAAAGACATTAAAAATAATCTCTCATGGCATTGCACCAATAACATATGTGAGTAGCATCTTTAAGTGCCCATACAAATGACAATTTAGAACTGATCGGCTAGAAGGTCACAAATTTCTTGAGAAACTGTTTCTTTGCTTGATCGTACAGTAAGTCTAAACATTTGAGCTTGCTTGTTTGGTTCTAATCTCATCAAACAGCCTACTTGCTGAAGCCTAGTATGAACAATTCCAGCACAAACAAAGTTATCAGGATTAGGATCAATGCCATCTAATAGCTGCATACCAAAACCAGCCAACTTTGTACGAGTGGCAGTTAGATCTATAGAACCTTGTGCCTTAAAAATTTTTTGTGCTCTTTGTTGTTCACCACCTAAGTTTTTCCACCTTGCAAAAAATGACTCCCCATTCATTTCTGTTGGTTCAAAAAACTTGTTGAGAGTAAGTGGTAGTTTCATTGAAATCTTTTGAGGTACATTATTGTAAACAAAAGACACAGCCATGTTTGGAGCATCTATAAAATCTTCAATACATTCAGCTGTAAGCATCTGTTGAATTTGGGCCCCTGCTTCCAAAACTGGTTCCATTGGTTTCATTTGCACATTAAGCTTGTGTAAATCTGTCCAATTTAATTCTGGGTGTACATTTTGAATAGGAAACTGTGTCTTGTTACCATAAAAAAGCCCAATTCGGCCAAGATTTTGTCTAAATTCACTTTTGACTCCAATTTGAATCAGATCATTTTCAAACAGAACACCATTGTTCTTGAACAAAAATTTTTTTATGTTATTTTGCTGCACAGTTGTGGGACTGATTTTTGGTGCAGTATAGAGGTCACCTAACACATCTAGTAAACCATTACCTGTGGAGTTTGATGTGTTCCCAGGGGGTGTTGTCAGTCCTAAGAGGTCTGTACTGACACTATTTGTATTTGTAGAATTATGGATAATTGGTGCAGGTGTTGCAGCTGGTTGAGGGCTCTTTGACTCTCTGACATCATCAGGAATACGACCAGGCTTTTTCTTCTTTAATACAGCCAAAATAGATGACTCTCTCTCTGGGAATGCTGGCATTTCTTCTAGTACTGTGGCTAAAACATCAGAACTGGCAACAATGCTTAGTTGCAAGTATTCAGAAGCTCTCTGCTGTAGCTCTACATCAGCTGAACGTAAATTAGAATCAGCACGGAAGACTTCCTGTACACGAGCTTTTATTTCTGGGAATAGGTTAACAAGTTTAATGTATGTTGATAGAAGTAAGGCTCTAGTAGCTGCTGAACATAAGTGATACTTTGAATGAAGAAGCTCAAATTGAACCTGAGGAGAAGATCTAGTATCCCCAGCAATCAGATTTCCGAATTCTCCTAGAATATAGCCTCCAACTTTAACCATATTTTCATGGCAAGTTGGTGCTTGTAATGCTTCAAATACTGTTTTAGCTGCATATGCTTGTACTTCTTCTCTATTTATTACAATTTGTATTACTCTGTACCATACTTCTTCTGACACATAGTCTCCTGCAATTCTTATAAGATTTAAGATTACATCAACATACCACGTAAAATCAGTGGCATACTTTTCTGCTAAAATTGCTACTTTTAAAACCATCTCTTCTCTTATGGAGTAGTCTGCTGTCTCTAAGTATGCCAACATTTCTTGAACAATCTCTTCAGCATTAGTTTTATCACACATAGCATAAAGCAAGTCTACAGCTTGTTGTCGTACTGACACATCTTTTTCCATTTTCATAGATAGGATGACTACCTCTTGATGCTTTTTAACAGCTTCATGAGAGAATTCTGAGGTAGCTAAATGACACATGGACTCTAAAGCCAAATAACGCAGGTTAGTTTCACGATTACTTAAAAACTGTCCAAGTTGATTACATGCTCTTACTAGTAAATTAGGCTCACTGTCATTATGAATAATTAAACTAATAGCTTCAAAGAGAACAGCATTTTTAGCATTTGAATGTTGTACTTTTTTAGATTTGGGTGGTTCCTGAGCTTTATTAAATATTGTTTCTAAGCATTCAGATAGCCTTCCCCTTACACCAGGTTCCTCAGATGGAGGTGTGTAATTTTGGAGAAGTCGTAATAATTTCACGGATAACCATGGAGCTGGTACAAAATAGTAAGTATAGTCTTGAAGATCTGTATAACTAGCAGTAACAATTCTACTCAATCTTGCCACAGCCAGTGTGACACACCCTTTGTACTCTTCAGGGTTTTTCTTAACAAGAGCATCTATAAGGGATGTTGCTGCAGTAACCACACCCATATGAGGGTCATTTAACAAATGTATAATTCTTGAAGTCCATTCTCCTCCAGGGATAATTTCTGGTGACTTACGAAAGAGCCTAAGGAGGCAAAGAGCAGCCGATTGTTTAACTACATCCATGGTGTCGCCAGAAACAAGTAACTTCGGAATTTCTGTACCAAAAGCTTCAGCCATTTCCTTACTACCAATGTTAGCAATGCATTGGAGTGCAAGATTTACATGAATAGGGTTTCGAGACTGTAAATCATTTTTAATACTCTGACCAATAAGTTTTATGAGATCACTATTGGTATTAACCAAGACAGATATAAATAAGTAGCCGATTTGCTTTTCTGAATATTTATTGGAGGAGAGTAAATTAACTGCCTCCATATGACCAAAGTCAATATCATGACCAAGTAAAAATATAAACAGAAGTTTACATACGTACTTCTTCTTCTGGTATCCATCGAGGGTCTTATCTCCTTTGAACTTACTTCTTATGTTGGCTAGCTCTTTATTTATTCTTTTTATTTCGGCTTCTTTGCTTTTACAATTCCGTATATCTGATATAAAGACTGCAAGTCCTCGCATACCATCTCCCCTGACGGCAGGCATATTGCCAAGTGACTTATCGAACACCAGTTTTATGCCTTTCTGACCTCTTTAATAAAAAATATATACCCCTGTGTTGGTTGTTGTATGAAAAAAGGGGTAGGTTTTAGGTCTTGTCTTTTATTCGGCACAATGTAGTTACGGAAACTAGTTAGGTAAAGTAATATTCACGACACTCAAAGATTTCTTCTACAACGCCTTCCCAGTTTCCCACATTCTCTATGAAAATTGAAATGTCATAACCATTGAACTTTTGTTTATGGATCAATAATGAAGCTCGTAACACAATTTATGTTAGTCATATATATAAAATCTTTAATTATTTATTAATTATTTGTTTCCCAATTAAAGTGAATCATGTGGCATAGTGATCAACTTTGAATATAGTTTTCAACTGCATCAATGCTTCGCGCAATCAAACATTTAGAAAAATTGCCGACTGCCGGTACCCGATACGCGCAATGAATAATTGAATACCAACTGAATTTTATTTAGTGTTTTAGAACTTATTAAAAAAAAATTGTCAGTACCATAATAATAATAATAATAATGATTACAATATGAGCTTTAATTTAAAATAACCATTATTACTTAATATGATTTTTTAGTCATTCACGACGAAATCCCCAAGGATTAGTGACATCAATAATGTGATATAAGTCAATTGTTGAAAGCTGTCATGAATGGCAACACTATCACATTCATTTGTCAGTATAATCTATATACCTACCTAGATAAATTAATAAAAATTATTATGCGCACTCCGAACCGCAGCTACGACGTTTAAGTTAGTTTTAGTGATTAGTCTGGCGTATTAATAATATACGGTGTTATGTGATTTATATTATTGGAATGATATGGGCTCCTTATTATGTTTATTTTCTTTGTGAGACATATGTAAAGTCCAAGTGTAAACCTGCGAGTGAATAATGCATTCTATATTTTGGACAGGCAGAGTGTTATCACGTGCTTTAAGGAATGGACTTTCGAATTTATCAAATGCTGCTGAATTAAATGTTTCTAAAAAGAAACATCCATATTTAGTGTCAGTGGTCTGTGGTTTTCCTAAAGACATTGCTAATGGAAGGTCTCATAAAGGACAATTTGGTGATGATGCCTGGTTCTCCACTAACTTTAACAATGCGGATGTTATTGGTGAGAAATTCCAAACTATAACATGCTGTTAGGTCTTTGGCATTCTTTTAATTGCAAGCAAAATTGCATTTTTTTACAAGCAATGTTCATTGTTAATCCTTAGCTACTACTTATAGATTAATAAAATGAGAATAATATTAGTGACATCATAGACCATATTCATTTAATTCTTTTCATTGTGAAATATAGTATTGTCTTGTTTCATAATACTCACACATTGTAAGTATTACTTATTGTTAACAAATAGATCATAGTCACCAATTATATATTTCTTTAAATCACAATATGATTGTCCCAACACACATTATTTTTCAAATGCTTAAATCTGTCACAATTTTTCCTTGTAACTTTTTTCTTTACCTGTACAGAAAGTTGCTAAAGGTGTTTGTATTTATTATCATATGTTATAGTATGGTATAATATTCTATTCACAACATTCTAGTATATAAAAAGTAAAATACACAGTGTAAATTAATTTAGTAACATTTTTTTCTTGTCTTATAATAATGTTAATATTATAAAACAAGAAAAATATTAATGTTGATATGGATGTAAAATAACACAAATAATCTTCTATTTCAGGTGTCGCAGATGGTGTTGGAGGTTGGAGGGCATATGGCATTGACCCTGGAGAGTTTTCCTCCTATCTCATGAAAACTTGTGAGAGGCTTGTGCGTATGGGCCATTTTAAGTTATCAGAACCAGGAGATCTTTTGGCAAAGTCGTATTATGAGTTACTGGAACATAAAAAACCTATTTTAGGTAATATTTTTTCTAAAAAAATAAATATAGTAAATAATCACACATATTAACATTAAAATAGTATTTTCTTGATTTCTGTGTTAATTATGATGAAACATAAAACATTTTTTTCTGTTTAGTGTGGTAAAATTCCTACTATCAGTAATAATAAATGTACAAATATATTCTAACTATTCCTGCATTATCTACTATACTATTCTCAAATCATCTTTAAAAACATGGATATGTTCTCTCCTTATCAGTTTCTGTGTTAAATCGATTAATTAACATAGTCATTATTTTATAATAATAAGTTATGAAGAGAGACCTGTCATTAGGAAAATATACTAGCATGTAATTAAATATACAAGTTTTGATTAATATAATAACAACATAACCAAAATTTTAAGTCAGTTGATGCTCTTATTACATATATGTGAAAACTGTTATAATCAATGCTGTTTTTAAAATTAGTTATGGATATGGATGTAAACTTCCGGTTTTTATTAATTTTATTTTTTTTAAACAGAATGTTGTGACTACCTCCACAAAAATGTAATATTGTGAATTCCATTTGTAGGGGTTGGTAATAATAAAATGAAGATAATTAACAATTTATATTCTTTAAAAATTCTATCCACAGGTAGTAGCACAGCTTGTGTTATGATTCTGGACCGCAATGAAAGTATTATGCGGGCAGCAAATATTGGTGACAGTGGCTATATGGTAGTGCGGGGGAACCGTATTGTGCACAGGTCACATGAACAACAGCACTATTTCAATACACCCTATCAACTTAGTCTACCTCCTCCAGGACATGATAGAAATGTGTTAAGTGATAGGTGAGTACATATAAAAAGTATCATACAATAAGTTATCTGGTATATAACTGGAATCTTGAAATTTTAACTAGTAGCAGTATTTTAAATGGATTTTTTTTAAATCTACCATGATAAATCATAGTTGTAAGATAATACTGGAGTCATAAAAAGTAGTACTGTATACAATATATTGATTATTTGTTTCATTTTACTGCAAGATATACATTCATTATTGTCAATACGTTATCTTGTGCTGACATTATTAGAAATGCAAAAGGTTAGAAATAGGAGATAATAACATAAGTAAACATTAGTCAAGGTTTTTGAATTATATTATTCAGTTATAGCCACTACATGATTATAAAAGCGATGGCGATCTATGAATAGTATTTGAATTCGAACATATTATTAGTGGGATATTAAATTGTATTGAGAAGTGTATGGTCTAGGAATCAATTGTAATTATTAAGCATTTCTGTAATTGCTTTTCATTGAAAATGATCGTATGTGATGTGTCGTGTCATAGTTGCAGACACTTTGCTAATCTGTATAATAAGGTCACGTGTTAGAGCCAATTCACACAGAAACATATACATACAAGAACATATTATAATATTAATTGAATAGATTTGGTAAGAGCTGGGTTCAGCTGCTTACAGTTATGTTCTATATTAATAAATTACAATTGAAGCGTTTGGTTGTCATTTTATATGTCAATTGGTGCCCTTTCTCGATCTTTTACTACTTAAACTTAGGTTGGTACAAGTACTTTACCATCATACCTACCTTTCACACGTTATCGTCAGTGGGATTTCCTAACACAAGCATTCGTCGGACAATTGTGAATTGATCAATCAAAGGATTTGATTTAAACAGGCACCTTATATTTATTTATGTCTATTATTACAACGTCTTCAATTCAGTTATATATGTATATACATTTGATCGCTGTTATTTCGTAAATTATTTTCATTGAGATTAAACTCGCGGCAAAACTTACATATCGTTGAGAAAAGAGATATTTTTATAATTGCATCGGATTTTTTTTGGTAGGAATAAATAAGTACGTAATTTTTTGAAAGGATTGAGTAATTACGCATGACCTGTGGAAATATGTATTTCCACAGGTCATAAGACGTGTCGCGAGTTACACTCTCGAGACCATTGGTCATGTGCTCATTCCAAATCCGCTGTTGTTATTTCTTTACAGTCTAATATTAGAGTTTTTAGCTCATTGGATAACTGCCAGCCCACTCACGTGCATAGGGTTATTCGCAAAATTAGATGAATTTGTATTTTTAAAAATATAAACAAAACATAATCTAATTTAACATCATCAAGGTCGTGTTCTATTTAAGTCCAATTCAAATACTAAGGCTTCATATAATAAGTACTTTATATGCTACGCACCCCTTTTATTATTTAAGAATTTTAACATTTTATAGACAAAACTATAGTAAGTTAAATTTCAAGAATTTGAATATATTTTTACAAACAACTTTAAAAGCATGGCAATTTTAGTAATGAAATCACAATTAATTACATTTACACTCAAATTAATCACTCTAAAGAACACTTAGGTATAGAAACATCGCTTTAATTCTAATACATTAAAAATATATACGAAACTTTAACTCTTCTTTTATGTTAAAAATCACAGACCAGAATCGGCAGACACTGCCGAGTTTAAGGTGGAATGTGGAGATGTCATTCTCGTAGCTACAGATGGGGTCTTCGATAATGTGCCGGAAACCGTGTTAGTCGCTGAGATGCGTCGGGCCCAAAGCATGGACAATGACGCCCAGAAACTGCAAGCTGTGGCGAATTCAATTGCTTGGATGGCTCGTAATCTCTCTTTCGATGGCTGTTACATGTCGCCATTCGCAAAGAGTGCACGTCAGAACGGCATTGATGCTATAGGTAAGGGATTCAAAGTTGATTCTTAGTAATGTATAATTATATAGTACTGGTGCAACCCAAATTTTTAAATGTAATAAACACTTAAAGACATCTAATGCTTCCGTTAGAGGTAAAATATATTACGAGTTGAAAAACTTATTAAAAACATTTAATATTAATTTCAATCTTATAATTAAGGAAGATACTAAATTAATAATATTTGTAACCATATACATATAGCCTTCAGTCTTCACAAGTTTTATTAAAATACAAGCAGACTAGACCAAAGTCTTACAGTCATACATCTTCAATACAAAAATTTTAAATCAATTAAAAAGTTTCACCAGTGAACCAAATTGTAAATGTAAACCATTCTGGAAACCGCTTCAACACTTACACACAAATATCATCAAAATCGATTCAGCAGTATCTGAGGAGTTTATTTACAAACAAATGCACAGAAGCCTTCTATGTATAAAGATGTTGAATAAATAGTTTTTACGAAGTTGAACTAAACACGAATACCTATTCTCATTTTATAATGTTTATGTTTTTTCAGGTGGAAAACCAGACGACATAACAGTGCTGCTGGCTATAGTGGCACTATGAAAATGTCTTCATGTGATTGTTTTATAAAAATGGTTTTAGACCTTCCAAATTAAATTCAACGACGCCAAAAATAATGCGAATTTGGTTACTAATCTAACTTAGAATCTTTTTGGGTTATACTTTTAATATATTTTTTATAGTAATTGATTTATCTTACATGATTATGAAGAAGTTGCCTCGTGGATAATAATAATTCCCTTCACTTGATGTTATAAAAAGTTAAAAAAGTTTGGTACTGTATTTGGAGAATTATAGATTTGTTATATAATAGTTGACTGTATCTTGAAATATAAAGTACAATGGGTGTGGTGTGCTTCTTTTTATATTACCAAGGTTGAAATTCCGTTGGTGCTCCAAATAGGCTTTTATTATTGCATATCTATTGGATTTAAATTCTATTCATAACTCTTTAAATTTATATGACATAAAACTAAAAACTTGCATTTAAATTTCCTATGTAATATTAAATAATTTGAAAAGCCATAAACAATCATTGTATTTTAAATGAGTGTTTTTTTTTATAGCAAATTTGTAAAATGTTCATCACATTTGGTCAAATAAGCCTATCACAAGGTCTTCATTTTGACAATTTGTAGGTAGGTATGTATATAAAATGTGATTAAATCTGATTTGTGTGTGTTTTGATATTCGTTTGACTGACTAGCATAACTGTTTTGTTTCTTGTAAATAAATGGAATGTCTGTGCGTCTATTTAACATTTTCTTTATAAAAATTTAATTTTGTACCTTGTTAACAATTTTCAATTATTAAGTCTGATGATATTAATTTATATCACAAAGTTAAGAAACTCTTTGAACATAAATGAATGACAAAGAATTCTTGAAGAAAGACGAAGAATCCTATCCTATAATCCTAGTATAGCAGGTGAAATTTTCTTACTTTTAATACTTATTTAAAAGCTCCTATCTGTTCACATCTTTCTGAAAAATACCTACTTATTTACTCGTATTCTGTGTTGATATGATGATTTTTGATAGACTTATGTACAATTATTAACTGTAAATTATGTAGAAGAATGTCAAATAAACTGATTTTAAACTATAAATATTGTTTGATTACTAAAAGTAAAGAAATGTAAATTAATAATGAATCTCCATTAAAAAACAAACCATTGAAGATATATACATAATATATTTAATGGAAAAGTACAATTATTCTTACGTACAATGAGTGATAATAAACATTATCCTGGAATCTTTTTTGTGCTGTCAAGAGCCACATTTGATTCACTTTGATGAAGGTAAAATAATTACTTTTTATGTCTAGTTCTTTTGGCCCAAAACTTGTACTGAGATATATCCTGAATCTAAGTCTGTTCATAATGCATTCCCTTCATTGGGATTTTCTTCCTCTTGGCGACGCCAATTAAATCCTCCGGGGCGCACATTTGCTAATTCAGGTAATGGTTCATATTCTCTCTCAGGTTCTGGATCAAACAGCTTTTTACTGAAATTATTTTAATAATTTACTTTTTAACATAGCTTATTTTATTTATATAAATTAAAATAAATAATCAAACTGTGAGCCAATTTAAGAGAATATATAAAAAATAGGGACTTTTAAATTGGTTGCAAACATCTAATCTAATATATAAAATTCTCGTGTCACCGTGTTCGAACTTGAACTCCTCCGAAACGGCTCGACCGAACCTTATGAAAATTTATATAGTTATTCAGTAGGCCTAAGAATCGGACATCTATTTTTCATCCCCCTAAGTGATAAGGGTTGTTCACCCTTAAATTTTTCTTTTTAATTTTTGGACGAAATTTCTTTTTTAATTTTTTTAAGATACAGCATATAAATATACATACAACCCCCAATTTTCACCCCTCTACAGTCAACCCCTATTATTATGTGGCAAAACGACGTTTTCGGGATCAGCTAGTATATGTATAAAATTCTCGTGTCACGGTGCGCGTAATTGAACTCCTCCGAAATAGTCGACACGATTTTCATGAAATTTATATGCATATTTAGTAGGTCTGAGAATCGGACAATATCTAGTTTTTAACTTCCAAAATGTTAAGAGTAATCCACCCCTAATTTTTTTTTCTTTTATTTTTTTATTTTTGTATGATACGGCTTCATAATACATACAACCGCAAATTTTCACCCCTCTTTTTTAATAGCGATAATTAATTTGTATGGCAAAACGACGTTTGCTGTGTTAGCTCACTTGTAAATACATTCTACTGTACAGCAATAATACTCGTAACTTAATATTGCAATAGTAAATAGAGACAAGTGCCTCTACTAATCTAAGGACCTTGACAACTTAATGAATAATATCAATAACCTGGAACTTTATGTGGATGCAGATATAAACTTTTATTGTATTAATAAAACAATTTATACAATTTAGTTGTTACAAGTCATAACAAAAAAATTAAACTTAATCAATATTGATAGATATTACATACAGAAACTTTGGTGTCTTCAGTAGTTTTTGTCCTCTAGCTTGACGGGGCCACACATCTTCTAGGAAAAAGTATATATGTCCAATAGCCATTCCAACCAAATCCACTGATATAGAGTTACCCAGAAGAACAGAAAATCCAAGTAGAACAAACGGCAAGTATGGAGCCTATAAAGATACATTCAATAATTACTAAAAATTTGAGACTGTCTCAAATTTCTAAAATTGTGATCTACACCAATATTATAAAGAGGAAAGATTTGATTGTTTTCTTTGCTTGCATTGAATAGACTCGGAACTAGAACAATTTAAAAATCCTTTCACTGTTGGGAAGCTACATTATCACCACTGAACCTAGGCAATATTATATTTTCAAAAAAACTTGGGGATCCTTACTAATAGTGCAATAATGTTACTCATGGTGTAAGAATAGAAATAAACGAAAGCAAAGCTGCTAGAAGAATCTAGTACAATATAATATGATTTATAAAAAAAAATACTCAATGAATTCTATTCATGATATATCACACTATTGATGGCTACTGACATGTGAAGTTATTTCCAACTTATAATATAAACATTATAGTACCTGGAAATTCATAAGTCCAAAAAAGTTCATTCGAATAAATACATTCCTACGAGACCAAACATAGACAATCATAATAGTAAATGCTTGTCCTAAGAATAATAGATTAATAAAAAATGCACACAACTGAAACTCTAATTAAGGAATTATGTTCTCATAGTATTAAATAATGTTCCTTTATTTTAGTCAATATTCTTTTACTTCTGTACAGCTATATACATATGTTAATTTGTAAAAAACTAATATTAAAAATCCAAACTATACCTATTGTTGTTTTTCAGACTTAATTTACTTATTAATAAAAAATACAATTACAACATAATGCAATAGAACACTGTGATATATTACTATCTATTATTTTTTTCAGAGTTTTAGAGAGCTTAATTTTTTATGTCATTAAACGAAAAATTTGATTTATAAAATAATAAGCAGAAATACCATACACTGCAAACTTCATACCAGACATATTTAAAAGGATACAATCATTAGCACAGCACCAAAAATAAACATAACAACAAAGTCAGCTGTTCTTCCTCTAAAAGATCCTTCTTCTAACATTCTACAATATCTATATGTAAATATCATGTTAAATAAAAAATTAAATCCTAGATTCCCAAAGAAAAGGAATGTAGTTAGAAACCTCCATATTTGATACTTTGATAAGATTAATGTGGGGTTGAAATACAGTTGGAATGGTGATACTAGGTCCAGTTGCTGTAAAAAAAAACAAAAACTGTAAAAAAATATAGAATATTGTAAAGATATAAATAATAATAATTTATAAGATATAAGAGTGTGATTTGCGATGGATATTTCTATAGAACTTTTGTCTACTCTGTTTATCCAATTTTTCAGCAGATCAAATAGCAATACATATTCTGAATTATCAACAATGATAACATTTTTAGATATTAAAGCTGGTTAATTACACATTTTAATTCAACTTACAACAGCTAATGTAGTTATGACACATGCTGTAGTATAGACCCTGGTAACAGGTGGTATTAGCATGTATTCTTGAAGTAAAGATTGATATGCCATGTTTAAACACAATTAAATTATTGAACAATAAAAAATAATCATAGAATCATTTTAAAGAAAGTCGCTGAAATCTAAAAAGCGACTTGATTGGGCCACATCAGTTTAATGTGCCGAGTTAGCTAAGATATCACGCAGGGACCAATACACATCATAAACACTAAGAATAGCTATATTTATGATTATAGTCCAACGACTCTCTTCAGTAGTTACTATTTAATAAACTCATTTCTTTTATTCTAATGGAATAATTGATAATCATTTCACTGTAATAAGTAAAAATTGTTATAAATGTAACTTGATTTACGTCAAACTATTTATACATATTGCTTAGACTTTAGACTTTTTGTGAAGTGTCATTAATAAATATTCTGTGTTACCATGTTAAAATTAGCAAATGTACTATAGTTATATCAACTTATCTGTGAAGTGGTAAAAATAGAAACAACGGTCACCATGTTGAAATTATCATTACAAATTGATAAATATACTAAAAATGTGTCAAATTTCCTGACTTTTGTGCATACTGAAACAAGTAAACAACGCTAGCGACACCCTTCAGTTCACAGATAATTTGGTATAACTATAATGTTGGAGCTGCGCTTCAAATCGAACCCATATCACGTCTTCTATTAAATCACAATATTAACAAATTAAGTTCATGGTTTCGTGGATGTATGATATTTACATAGAAATTACTTTTTTTGAAACTACACGTGCTTTAAATTTCTAAGAAAACTATTAATTCGTTTTTTTTTAAATGTAATATTATAAGTTTTATGGCGGATTAATGAAAATTCCAAATGTTTAACAAATACTATGTAAATAACAGTTACTTTACCCAATTATAATTATAATATGAGAAACATTATGATTTAATCAGGGGTATTAGCATTTACATCCTTACCTTTTGCGAAAATCAGATTATCCAAATATATGTAAAAAATAGAATATTACAGCATTCTCACTCCAATAACACAATATATTTTGTTTATTATTTAATAAATTGTTTTCATATTGTATTGTTCCTATTTTTAAACATCTTTGAAATCGTTATCTAATCTGAGAATAATCTAAATTCTATGATCTATCGTCTGTACCTTGTTGTATTGTTTATCCTAATGACATCTATCAAATTGTAGGATAAAAATATTTCATATTCTCATGCAGTAATGGTCATAAGAACTTAATAAACTTATTGATTTTGTTGGAACATATTGAATATTACTGTATTAAAATCCTTTTTATCATTAATCCATTTCATAATTTACGATAGCAATGGAAAATAAAGAGGGTGTCGATCATTTGGTAGCATTAAAAGTCATGAGATTGACAAAGCCTGCTCTTATAAGTCCTAAGATTGTAACTTGTGACTTTAAAGACTTACCTGGAAATATACTTAATAACTATTTAAAAGATGACGCAACATCAGTTGTTGGTATGGAAACCCTAGCTGCTGGTCAATTTTTATTGCTTCCTCAAAGTTTTGGTAATATTTATTTAGGCGAAACCTTTTCATGCTATGTTTGTGTTCACAATGAAACTAACCAACCTGTTCAGAGTGTTTCTATCAAAGCTGATTTACAAACCAGTTCACAGAGAATTCCATTAACAACACAGCAACATCAATCTCCTGTGATGTTAGACATTGATGAAACTTTAGGTGATGTAATTCACCATGAAGTCAAAGACTTGGGAACACATATTTTGGTTTGCGAAGTAACATACATGTCCAATTATAATACTCTAGCATCCTTCAGAAAGTTTTTCAAATTTGAAGTAATGAAGCCTTTAGATGTGAAAACAAAGTTTTATAATGCAGAGTCAGATGAAGTTTTTCTTGAAGCTCAAGTTCAAAATATTACTTCAGGATCAATTATACTTGAGCAAGTATCTCTTGAAAGTTCTCAACAGTTTGCAGTCAAATCTCTGAATGAAACTGCAGATGGAAAATCTGTATTTGGTGATGTCACTCTTTTGCAACCTCAGGAAAGTTGTCAGTATCTGTATTGTCTCACTCCTAAACCAAATATAGCTTCTGATATCAAATTGATTGCGGCGGCTAAAAATATTGGAAAACTTGACATTGTATGGAGGTCTAACTTAGGTGAGAAAGGCAGACTGCAGACTAGCCAATTGCAAAGAATGACTCCTGAATATGGTGATATTAGATTAACTTATGAGAATTTGCCTAGTAAGGTGCCAGTCGATCAACCATTCAATTTTACATGTAAAATTGTGAATGCTAGTGATAGAACACTAGATCTCATTTTGAAACTTCGTTCTCATCAAGCATCAAGTTTAATTTGGTGTGGTATTTCAAACAGAAAATTGGGCCCATTAGAACCTGGTCACATGACAAATATTAAACTTACTGCAGTGCCAGTAAATACTGGTTTGCATAATATCACAGGCATATCATTAATGGACTTATTTTTAAAGCGAACATATGATTATGATGATTTAGCATCTGTTTATATATTTTAATTGTAATTGATTAAAACTATTTATTTGTATAGCTTGAAATATAGACATTAGAGAGAAAATCTAACATATGTTATAAATGGAATTATATTTAAATAATAGGATTATGTATAATTATTGGTTTTAGTTATCCTTTATTGTAATACTTTTTCATTTAGTTTGAAAGGATTTGTATCATACAGAACATTAATGTTGATGATGTTTTTGTTAAATATATGTATTTTATAGATTGTTTAAATTATTTTAACTACTTTAGTCAAAAATAATTATATTATATTAAAAACAATATTTAAATTAAAGAATCATGAAGGTTGTGTAAAAAGATTTATATCTGCAGAATGGACAACAGATATGTAGTTTTACAGTGCTTTCCAATTACAAACACTGAAGAAGTCTGTGTTACAACATTACTGAACTCTACCAGACTGATAAATCGATAAGGGCGTGAAATGGAACAGTGTAGTTCTCCAAAAACGACACTAGAGTGCGTATTCATCGTTCCTAACATTTATATAGCGTATAAAAACATAAGAAAAACACGAAGTGTACTATTAAGTAGTATGTTAGAATTTGTTTATGTTGCTATTTATTTAAATTGCTTGATACTTATGCTCAGAAAGAAAAAAATGAAGAATTTTTCGTGTTTTTGTTTTGGTAAAACTAGTGTTTTACCAAAACAAAAACACACCAAATTAGGTAGTCCTAACACAACTTTTTTGATTGTAAAACAGTGTACTAACTGTGAATATTACGATGGACTTTTTCTAGTCTATGTCGTTAGGTCATAAAGATGTGGGATATCTGGATATAATAAAATACGATATAGCTTATAACCAGTCCACTTTAATTGACGTGAAGTATATAATT